>CABHPH010148544.1:8512-42377 GCA_902168325.1 Peromyscus nudipes
GCTTTGAAGGTTCTTGTCAAAAATCCGTGTATCACCCAGGCAGGAATGCAATTGGCCACCATTATCCAAGAATAAGCCAAGAACTCGGCTGCCCAGTCTCATTTGGCAAGACCCGAGGACAGCTTCAAGCTCCCTCTGCTTTCAATGTGAAGCCGTGTTTTGTCATTACTACGTTCCTGTGGCTAATTCTGACTCCACCGCTCCTCTTTCTGCCCCCTGTAACTTGTGACCCTCACAGGGTTACGGGGGCCTCAGATATCACACAGCAAGACACTATGAGAAGCCCTGTCTATTGCAGACATTCTCCAATTTTAAAGAAGAAAGTTTCCTTCCAGCGTGACGGACACTAATCCTGACCTAAATCTTTGTGTAGCTTTGTCACTGCTGAAAAATGTGACCTTAATCAAATGCAGCTCTACATACAGGGCAAGGTGTGAGTTGGTGATGGAGAATGAAAGGGGACAATGTTTAAGGCTATCGTAAGAAAACATTTTCTGGACAGTTGTGTGTGTGTGTGTGTGTGTGTGTGTGTGTGTGTGTGTGCGCGCGCGCATGCATGTGGAGGTCAGAGGTCAATGTCACATGTTGTCTTCTCTTGCTCTCCGCCTTATCTTTTGAGATAGAATTTCTCAGTGACTTCAGCACTCACTGATTGATTGGCAGGCTCTGGGGACCAACACCATGTCCCCTGGGCTGGGGTTACAGATTCGTGTGACCATGCCTCTGCTTTCTCACATGGGCACTGGATCTGAACTCGGGTCTTCATGCTTTAGCAGCAGGCCCGTTATGAACTGAGCCATCTCCCCAGCCCTTCTGGGCAGTTTTAAAGAGGCAGAATCTTGGTGGCATTTGGAAATCTTTTCAGTTGTGAGTGAAGGTGGGAAGCCTCAACAGACCTGGAGTTACAGTGACAGGTCATCAGGACGTGACTTGGGGCTCTTTGTGGTGCAAACTTAGCAAACTTCTGAATGAACAGCTGGGCTTGAGTTCTTTAAGATCATCTGAGTGTTGGACTTCCTATGTACCTAGCCCTTCGGGTTCAAGAGGCGCTGTCATGCATCTTATCCAAACTTGTTTTCCTCCTCAAATATTTTGTTCGCTAGAGCACTGTCCAGTTTCTATAAAGGACACAGGAGCTCCCTCACACCTGTCCTTTCTTCCCCCAGTCCCTTCCATGACCATCTCCCATGAGTGAGATGAGTGAGCTTGTTACAGTTGATGGGCTGAGGTTGACGCGTTGCATTATTTTTAGATAAAACCCATAGTCTATAGTTGAGAAGGGAAAAGGGATTCATGGAATGGGAAAAGAGAAGGTAACAGTGGGGAAATACAATCAAATCAATTATGTATGTGTATGAAAATATCATTATGAAACCTATGTTTAACTAACATATGCTAATAAAACACTTAAAATCCACAGTCTAGGTTAGGGTTTCTCTTCTGTATGGTTTATGGGCCTTGGCAGATGTGAATGTCAGTGCCAGCCATTGTGGTATCATCTGGAATACTTTCATTGCCCCCAAACACTCAGTGCGTCACCTCTTCATCCCGAACTGGCATCTACTGATCTTTCTTTCCATCCCTGTAGTTTTCCTTTCTCATGATGTCATAAAATTGGCCAAGTTAACTTTGATCCTTTTGACAGCCCTATAGCTAGACATGTGGTGATATATTGTGCACCCTAATAAACTTGCCTGAGGATCAGCGGACAGAGCCAGCCACTAGAGCAGACATAGAGGTCAGGCAGTGGTGGCACACGCCTTTAATCCCAGCACTTGCGATCTCATGTCTTTGCTTGGGAAGCACACAGGCCTTTAATCCCAGGAGGTAATATGGCAGGGCAGAGAAAGGTATATAAGGCGTGAGGAAACAGGAATTTACTCTCTTTAGGCTGAGGATTTCGTAGAGATAAGAACTAGTGGCTGGCTGTTCTGCTTCTCTGATCTTTCAGCTTTCACCCTGGTGTCTGGCTCTGTGTGTGGTTTTTTGTTTGTTTGTTTGTTTGTTTTGTTTTGTTTTTATGAAAAGACCATCTAAGATTTGAACAACAAGACAAGTTTTATTGACCTCAAGAGAGTGAGACAAATGCAGTGAGCTGAAGTGACGTATCTGTCCCACAGAAGAAAGTGCCTCGAGCCAGGATCCAGATAGACACTAGGCAACACTGTGAACACCTGCCAATCTCAGAAAGGGGCTAATTGTTGAGGACACCAATGATTAGCTTACAGGACCCCTCTGGCCTTGGCACTGCACTTTCTGATAGCTGCAGCAGGAAGACTGCTCATCTTCAAAGGAAATGAGATGCATGATATCAGCCAGATGAGGTCCAGAGGCGACTTCGGAGATGGTGGGTCTAGCGCACTGTAATTAAGTCCCTGCCTGACTCAGAGGGCTCTACTGAGTCATTCTACTTGTCCTTTCTGCTGCTATTTATGGGCTTCCCAGTTGCTGACATTTTGGTCACACAACCAGCCTTGCCTAAAGCAGTGTCTCTCATGGGGAGCTGAGAATAAATAGGGTGACAGGTGTTATGGGAGAGTCACTTTTAAAGAATATTTAGTAGCTGATTCTTTTTTAAACCACCACATGCTTCAAATGCAAGTATCCTGAAAGAAAACCCTAGATCCTTTTAGTGGAGAGCTTCAGAATGTTAAGACTTCCTGGGAGTGCTGGCGAGGCAGAGGCTCTGGTCAGCGTTATGGAAGTTGTTGAGGAAAGTTCTGGAAATGATAATGCCAAGGCCAAATGGAGGGACTTATTTATCATTAGAAATCGATAGCAATAACTTCCTCAGAAACCATGTTTCTCTGGGTTTATTTTTCACTAGAAAGCAATAACAGCAAACCTCCCCGAGACCAAGGGAAGCTGGAAATATTGCCCATGCAAAAGGCATGATTGAAGAAAGATGGATGAAGGTGTGGGTGGAGCTGAGAGCAACATCCCAGAGCTAGCAATATTGGGAGCATTGACAAGCTCCGGCCTACAAAGGTGAGGGAATGGATGGCTGCTAGAACCTTGGAGAGGACTAGTTAGCACTAGTTAGGTGAGGGAATGGATGGCTGCTAGAATCTGGAGAGGACTAGTTAGCAGAAGGCTGCTTGACTCAGATGGGTCCTTAGGTGGGGAAAGCAGCCACTGGTCACCCACAGGGAGGGAGTGGGGATGGTAATACTCCACTTTCTCTAATCTTTCATTCTCTCGTTTATGTCTGATGCTTCTGCTGGATCAAACTCCCAATAGGACAGAGACCAAGACAACTCAGATGGTGTGGCCCATGAAGGTCAGTGTCGTAGACAATAGGGTCAGCAGGGTAGTGAGTGCTTATTGAGGACCACACAGCAAATATCTTCCATGTTAGGGAAACAGATCGTGTTGATGCCGTAGGCTTAGATGCTGCTGGAAGATTTTGTTGGACTCTTTCTTAAGCCTATACTACTATTAAAATGATTATTCATGAGGTAATTAAATATGATGATGAAATAGATTGAGCATACAGATTTAAATTCATGCATTTGTGAATATTTAGAAGTGCCTTTTTATGGTGTGCCTCTCCTCAGTCTCCTGTTGAAAATTATTCCCAGGAGGCAAGACAAGCGTGGCCCATGTGAAAGCTGAGCACATGGTCACACAGCTTAATGACAGGGGTATGTCCTTAGATCTCATTATTGTGTAAACATTGTAGAATAGACTTATACAAACTAAGACAGCTTCAATGTTACCCAGCAATATAGTCTTATAAGGCTACTGATGAATATGTGGTCTGTTGTTGACTGAAACCATTAGGCCGTGTGTGACTGAATCCAAGAGAAAAATCGGAATAAACCTTCTTGCTTGGCTTGCTTTCATTTAGATGGCTTTTATTTAAATTTTGGAGCCCATACAGATGAGCATATATATGTTATTAGTCTCTTACTAGCTTTGGTGTAGATGATCTCCTGGTACAAGGGTAACCATGATTACACTTTGGGCTACTTTTCAGGACTTGAAGGTTGCTTTTGTTGAAACCACGGACTTTCTTAGGGTTTGTGCAAGTGTCTGATGGGGGTGATCTTTTGTTGTTAGAGGACCCCAAAACTATCCTCACATTGTGCTTAAACTGCTAGGAAATTCCATTTGTGTGCTCACGTTATTATTTTACCTCCCTTCAATCTCTTTTCCCTGTGAGGAAGGAGCCGTCTTACTTCATCCCAGAGCTTTCTTAAACGCTATCCCTAGGGAGAGGGACTGAGTCCTCTATGGAGCACTTCATTGCTTGTGAATAAACTTTCTCTTTTGTGTGGTGAAGCATGTCGTTTTGGTGATGGGCATACTACATGTCAGACAAAACTGTCCTGGTTTGGTAAGAACTGTATGTGGAAAGCGTAGTTAAAAAAACAACCTTGGCTATGGGATAGATGGCTCAGTGGTTAAGAACACTAGCTGCTCTTGCAGAAAACCCAGATTTCGTTCCCAGCACCCACATGGTGCCTCACAATCGGCTGCAATTCCAGACCCAGGAGTTCCAGCGCCCTCTTCTGGCCCCTGTGGGCACTGCATGCACAAGCCGTACATAAAAAACGTGCAGGCAAAACCATATACACAAAATAAAAGTAAATAAATATTTAGAAAACCATCAACTGATTCAACTAATAAAGAAAGAGTTCCACCATTCACTTAGATTTAGCTTACGTCTATTCATTAATTCATTCAACAAACACACAGAGCCTCTGCTTGGTGACTACGAAAGGAAGGGTCTGCAATAATCTGTCTTTTCCTAGAAACACATGCCTTCTTTCCACCAGCTACCATAGACAGGATTGACGACAGGTGGGAGTAAAGGTCTCGCTGGAGAGGTGACAGGTGATCAGACACGGAAAAGAATTGAGGGAGCCAGTGTGTGTTGGGGTGGGGGTGGGGGAATGAAAAATGACTTGCTCCAAAGCCCCGAGGTTTTTTTTTTGGGGGGGGGGGACAGCAGGGGAAAAGCATCATGAGCGCTAAGAGGTCTGATTAAATCTTACTCTCATAGGGACTTGAGGCCTGCTGCAAGGAATGTGGATTCCGTTTTGATGGTAATTTCTTCTGTAGAGAGAGATCAGGGCAGTTACACTGGCTAAAAAGAGTTTAATTACTGGTATCCGACAGCCTGCCTCAAAGTCACTCAGGAGATTTATTTAAAAGGCAGACTTCACAATCTTCTACTCAGAAAATTCGGAGTCTGCAAGGCCTAGGAATTTATTTTACATTTTGGAATTGAGCCTGAGAAAGACCATTTTAATAGTTAGCACCACCCCCTAGTGGTGCATGTTTGAAATTGCAGATGAAGCAAATTTACCGCAAATACTTTACGTTGAAATTTTCATACATGTGTATGTGTTAGGTGTAAACTAGCAACATTTCACTTATATAAGAACTCTGGCTAAGTAAAGCTAGCTTTAAGAGGTGGAACCTCCTTCTCCAGTGATTATCTGGAGACAGCTCTCAGAAGTATTAACTTGAAAATGTGAACCAGGTACATAGTAATTAATCGGTTATCATGATGTTAGAGAACAGTGTTAGCTTTGAAACCACAGCCCAGTTTATTATTAGGGTGCTAGGAGATTACTGTAATTGCAACTGTGCGGGCAAGATCAAAAGATGCTGACGTTTCCTAAATGTCATATAATGGTCCCCAGAGGTGTGTATTTCCCTAACTAGGTTAGAGTAAGTTCTTGTTAGAATTCTAGCAGTTTGTCATTTAGGGCTGCAAATGTCTCTTCCGGAACTCCAGCCGGAAGCAGCTCTCCTACACCACCCCCACTGTTCTGTGTTTCCTCAGGCTCAGACACCTTCCTTCCCGGAACTTGCCTTAGTCCAGCCGGGGTCAGCCCAGTGTTTGAAGCCCGGGCCGGCCAAGGGGAAGGGAGGGGCCGAGCTCTATCTGGGAGGACACACCGTTTCTACAAGCAGCCTCACACACTTCGCTCCATGCTTTCCCTCATTCAGCACACTCCGCCTTTTGAATTAGTAGTCCAAATTGTTTTCATTCCAGATGAGGCAGCAGCTGTCTCGGGAACATTGCTGAGGTTCCAACCACCGGACAGCTGTCTGTCTAGAGCTAATGCCCAGGACCACTTGGGATGGGCCAATAGGACCAACTTCTTTTCTGAGACCATCTTTCAGCATCTGTTCGTTCCCCCTCCTCCCTGCATACGGACCCCCAACTCCTCCCCACCCCTGTTTTTTTTCTTATTATTATTAATTATTATCTGTCCCCCTTCTCATCTTGACCAGCTGCTTAATACATGAAAACTTGAGAAAAATCAGGCATTATTATTTTAAGAAAAACCCAAATGAAACCTCAGCCGTTAAACCTTCACTAACTAAATTGTGCCGTGTTTATTTGTGTTACCTCCTCTTGGTTTGTTTTTGTGGGTTAAGCCTCTGACCAGCTGGGGGAAAAAAGGCTTATTTGTTGCAATCCGAAGCAGAATGGGAAAGAGGAAACAGGAAACAAAAGGAAAGGTGAGCCGAAGGATCGCGTAACTAAAGAGGGGAACACTAAACGCGAATCTGGACATGCCCACGTGTATTTTTCCATTTGGAAACAAACCCGGGTGGCAGCTGGTATGTTTACTAAGGCAGTTTCTCTAGACTTGCCGGCCCTTGGGGGCAAGTGCTCTGCCAGAGACGCAAGCCTGCCCTCTAGTGGTGGCCAAGGGCACGCACTCGTATCCTAGTGCCCCGTGTGGAGCTTGGCTGTCCTGGGAGAGATGCTCAGAAAACTCATTCTGAGAGCGAACAAACGTCTGAGTAACTCTCCTGTAAATGCAGTAGATGGAGACACACACTGAAAAACGGGATCCTACTGAGCCTCGCTTTCGTTTGCTCTGAGAAACTGTTGGGCACTCAGAATCATTGAAGAGAGATTTGATTTTTGATGCATGTGTGATGCTTCATGTGTCCTACCTGTAAAAAAAAAAACTAACATATGACGATTTTAAATACAAATGATAACTAAATCTGTTGACTTTCCTCACTATTGATATGTGTAGAGCTTTTTAGCACAGGAAGACAGGTGTCCAGGGTTAGAGAGACCCAGATCCCAGTCTTTGAAACTACCCTCCCTCTGATGGGAAGGAGTACATATTTGCACAGTTAAAATTCATGGCAGAGGTACAACCAGAGACGGGAAGTGTATGCCTACATGTCATTTGAGGTTTATCACAAAGGTCTCTTATATTGTAAATTAGTAAGTGCATTCATATTCCGTTATTGGGGTAGAATTCTGCAACACCATGGTCTCCTGTGGCTTGCAACAAAGACCTGCATGGAAGGAGACTGTGAAGAAGTAATTGCACTGTATGGTGATAGATGCAGCAGTGGACACATGCAGACTGGACCTCTGCAGCCCACGCAGCAGAGACCTCTTCCGCACATAAATGGCCAGGCTTTCTGTCATGTGATCCTGATAACTGACTATGACTGAACTGATTAGGAATGTGTGACTTGGCCTAAGGCAATCGTATTTAAATGGATAGGTCTAATGTAGGTCTCTGCCCAGGAGGGAAGGCCACTCCTGCATCCAGATGTGTCACAGACAGTGGACAACAGGAGAAACTCCAGAAACTCCAGAACTGAAGTGGAGAGAAAGCAAGCTGGTGTGACGGTTCACGTTTGGTATCCCCAGCGCTTGAGAGATAGACAGGAGCTCAAGGTCATCCTCAGCTACATAGAACACTGGAGGTCAGCCTGGGCTACAAGAGACACCATTTAAAAAAAAAAAAAAGCAAAAAGAAACAAAAGAATCAGGCTAGAAATAAAAGTAGAGGATTCAATTCAAGATGGCACCCGAGGAGCATCCCCAAGGGCCTGAGAAACGACCCAGGGAGGCTCCAAGGGGAGGCCTAGCGCCTGAGGAGGAGTCTGCAGAGCCCACAGTATCTCTCAAACAACAGCAACAACAAAGGCAGGTCTTAAGGAAGTATGCTTTTAAAAAGGGGTCTCCTGAAACTGGAAGCAGAGGAGAGGCGGAGGGTATAGGAGTGGTATGGGGCCAGACAAAGGAACATGTTGTTGCTGAGTTGACCTGGTCCTCAGCCTGATGGGAGGGGAAGGCCAGGGGCCTGGCCTGCAATATAGAGCCTCGGCTACTGCAGCCTGTGTTACTTGCCCTGTAGGGGGAGGGAAGGGGAGCGCTGATTGGGCGGGGAGATGCTGCAAGCGTGATGATCATACCCAGTGACCTGTTAGGGCAGCGAGGGTACCCTGCCCCTGGACGCACTGCCCAACGGTAAGATCACGCGGACTCTGGGGAGCAACAGGACAGCTGAGACCAGTCTCATCGATAATTTATGGGGCTTCAGAAATCAGAAACCTTGAATCAGACCAATGACTCGTTGCAATTCGTATTTGCATGTTAAGCTGGTTGGGGCAAAAAAATATACTACCGTGTGACACACTGCCGTTTGCAATCCCGCTTCAGTGAATGAATGTGCGTGGTGGAGAGGTGGGAAAGTGGGGGCGTGGCTGGGGATAGCTGGGAGAGCATGTTGTTGCTGAGCAGGGCTGGCAGGGTGGCGTGCAGCAGCCGGGAGCTCTCACAAGCTCTGCCCCCACCACACTCGATGGTCAGCCACTCCATTGATTGCCCTGGCTCTGAACAATGGCAGGATGTCCAAGATAGAGAATGGTTCTGTTTTCTGTATTGAGCCTCTTGGAAAGATCCCCACGGTCGGTGCCGCCGGAGGCCATGTTGGTGTCTGTGGTCTGTACTACATTTGGCGGTTGTGCTGGTGTCTGTTGGTCCATACTGTGGAAACAGGCTGTGTTGGTGACTGTGGTCTGTGCTGCCACTGGAGACCATAGAGAGGTCTGTGACCCGTGCTGCCGCCCAGAGGCCATGTAGGATGACTTTGGCCTGTGCCTTGTTGATGATGTGGTCCTTATCACTGCTGGAGGACATAAGGATGTCTGTGGTCTGTGCTGCCACCTGAGGCCATGTTGGTATCCATGGTCTGTGCTGCCTCCGCAAATGATGTGAAAGTTCGTGATCCATGCTGTCTGTGGCTATTATGGGCAAGGAAGCTACGTTGGCAGTGGTATCGCTGGCTGCAGACTCACAGTTGAGAATGAGAAACGTTGATGTCTTCTGGGACAACACGACAGTCCAGAGAGGAAGCTATTGAAGAGAGTGAAATGAATGATAAGCGGCGCTGGTTACCGGTGGAAAGGTCACGGTCACAACAGAACCCAGTTGCTTAGTAGTGGAGAGCTTTATTAGGAGGAAGGGGAGGAAGGATAAAAGGAAAGAGAGAGAAAGATGGTGGGGTGGGGGGAGAGGGAGCAGAGCAGAGCAGAGAGAGAGGGTGGGGTTTCCGTCTGGCTTTTAAGGGCTCCCAGTATGGAGCTATACCACGCATGTGCTGATTGCAGTGACCCTGCCGCCCAAACGTATTCACCGGCGCTCGCCTCCTGGATTGCGCATGTACGGTCATGCAGCTGGAGTAAGGGCAGTATTCTAACAGAGAGTCCTTAAAGACTGTGATAAAGATGCTAAAGTATAGCTCTCCGCAGTTGATGACTTCTGGTGGAGGTGGGATGGGAAGGACTTAGCTGTCTTTAAGGTGCTAGCCACTGGGAGTTTGACCACGTTCCATTGATTATATGGGGAACACAAATTGGACTTGGTGTGTTTCTTTTTTTCTTTTTTGGGGGTGGGCACAAGGGTGGACCTGGGGAGAATGGGAAGCAAGTGTGATGGGGTGCTTTGTGTGAAATTCCCAAATAATCCATAAGAATATTATGTTGGAATAATAATATTAATAAAAAATAATAATAATGAAAGAAAACAAGTGCAGGAAGCAGCTGTTCTGGGAGGGAGGAAGGGCAGAGGTGACAGAGTGTGGACTGTGGGTGTGACACTCACCCTCAAAGCCGCTTCACTTCCTTATGGGTGTTGCGGGTGCTCCAGAGCAAGGGAGTAACTCCCCAGATGGACCTTGTACTTCCTTATTGCTGTTCACCGTCGTAGCCACCTACGAGACCGTGGGAGCCTGACCCTTACCCGTAGCTGCCCTAAGGAAGGGCTGATGCAATGAAGCCTTCACAGGAGGAGGGGCCCAGCAGAGTTAGAGGTGCCCTTTCCCGGGCGTCAAAGTCGTGGAAGTGGTTACAGTAGTTCTGGGGTCATTCCAGTTCTGAGTATGCGCAGTGCCTAAACTTTAATGCCAGCCCCCCCCCCCCGCACTCCCCCCCCCCGAACAGTGACCCCAGAAATTCTGTCTTCAGGAACTGGATAAGAGCAATGGGAGAGGGGGACTTTCCTTTTCTAGGAGGGTTCCAGTCCTGAAGCTCCGTGGCTCTGAGTATCTGGTGTGTGTGGCCTTTGCTAATGGCACATTGATAACCCCTGGGTGCCCGTAGCTTTAGGTAGTCAAGGGATGGTACAAAACTACGGTATATATACATAAACCTTGGTGGGCTGCCCTTATCATCCATGGTGTGGGGAGGGGAGAGCATTTAAAAATAAAAAATTGTTGTTTTTAAAATATTTATTTTATTAGCATTTTGCCCGCAGGTATGTGTATACCACTTTTATGCCTGGTACATAAAAGGAGGCCAGGAGAGGGCATCAGATTCCCTGGAACTGGAGTTACAGATGGTTGTGAGCCACCATGAGTGTGCCAGGGACTAAACCAGGGTCCTCTGCAAGAGCAGGAAGTGTTCTTAATTGCTGAGCCACCTTTCCAGCCCTGACAGCTTTTTTTTTTTTTGGTGCTACTCAGATACATTTATTAATGCCACTTTGTAAATGGTACTTAGGTAAGTGTACAGCGATGCTCCGATGTTCCCATCTAACACAGCTTGCTTAAGTTTAGCCAACACGATTCATCTTGAGTGGACTCAGGGAGCGGTTAGTGATGGCCGTGGTAAAGCCTTTCCAAGCTTTCCTTCTATATCAGCACTCCTGACTTTATAAACGGTGAGGGTCATTAACCCCATTCCTACCCAAATTTCCTGGTAAACCTGGGTATAGTAGAGTTTCCTGGGGACCCAGACATTCTCAATACGGCTTTGAAGCATCGCAGCAGGACCAAGGCTACAGGCCATACCAGATTCCACCACAAACTGGGAAAGGTCACTGAGCACCAAGAGTTAGATTTTTTATAATCCTTAAATGTTTTGCGCGTATGAGTCAGTATAAGCCTGCTTTTTCTGTGTTGGGTTATTTAAATCTTTTTTTTTTGTACTCACTTTCATAAACACCTAGCAACCCTGTGATTCTACTATGAAATCGTGCTCAAAGGAATACACGCTTTTCCCTTTAATGATAATTAAAATGCTGTTTCTATACAAAAATAAACCTTGATCTAATGGAAGTGCTATCCAAAAATCTGCATATAATTTAGTAACAGAACACAAGGTTTTCCTCCATGCTGTGGGCACCAGACCAGCTGGTTTCACTTTTCTCTGCCCTGAAGGGAATATCAGGACAAGTTATCAATGCAAAATATAGTTTTGTTATCAATGCAAAATATAGTTTTAAAAGGGCTATATTGTGAATTTATTTTATTGTATTTATTATGATTTTGCAGTGCTAAGGATTGAACCCAGGGCATTATGTATGTTCAGCAAGTGCTTTGTCCTGAGCCCACCCCCAGCCCTCTTTTTACTTTTTATTTTAAGGTGGGGGTCTCACTAAACTATTCAGGCTGGATTTGGTCTCTAAATCTACCTACTTTCCCCTTCCTGGTAGCTGGGGGATTATAGGCCTACACTGCCAGGCCATTACAAGCCTACACCACTGGGCCCAGTTTACATGGTGGCTCCTAAGACTCACAAGTAAGAGTCTCAGTCTCTCTTTTGCTTTCTTGATAATACCAAACTTACCACATAATTTCAGCGAGTTCAAACTGTTTGTACTATAACCAGCCCCTTCTCACTCACCAGAGGCCAACTCAACATGTACTTGAAGTCAAGATGTCAACATCTTAAGATCCGTTTTCCAAAATGAAAAAGAGCCTTAGTATGTCCTCAGGGAGGCACGGGTTCCTATGGGTGAGTCATTGGTCTGCAAGTGAGACATTTCCAGTGTTTGTCCTGGGTCTACCACCCAGTAACCCTGTGCCCGCAGTTTAATAATGGTTATCTAAACCTGATGTCACCAAATACCTGCATTCTGGGGGTCTGTATCGAGATTCCCATTCAAGAGGATGGTTTATTTGATCATGGCTTTGCTCCTTGATTCACTGTCTTGCACCCCTCACCCCATCCCCGTCACCCTGGACCCCCTCACCATCAGCCCACCTACTTGCATTGGTGCTCATGTGACAAACCACTAACCTTTCTCACCTGACTCTGAGCTTTGTTCCTGCTCAGGCTGCTCTTGATGTACTCCAAACCTCTTCTTAGATTTTTGGGGCTCAGCCCACACCTGATCTGACTGATCGATCACCTGTTAGCCAGGGCTTGGATCAGCCTTCTTACACACACACACACACACACACACACACACACACAACACCTAGGCTAGGCCCTCAGTGGCTTTACCCTTCTTTTTTTTTTTTTTTTTTTTTTTGGTTTTTCGAGACAGGGTTTCTCTGTGTAGCTTTGAGCCTTTCCTGGAACTCACTTGGTAGCCCAGGCTGGCCTCGAACTCACAGAGATCCGCCTGCCTCTGCCTCCCGAATGCTGGGATTAAAGGTGTGCACCACGACCGCCTGGTGGCTTTACCCTTCTTTATCCATCCTCCCCCATCAATCTTACTCCTGTTCGTTCAGATATGTTGAAGAATCTTGCACAGCCTGGAGAAGTAGGATAGAGCCCAAGGCCATCCTAGAAAGGAAGCAGAGACAGGGCAGACCAAACCACTTCAGGGCTTATCAGGGTATCCAAAGGAATTTGATGAACCATTCACATCAGAATAATTGAAGGGAAGCATATTAAATGGACTGTTTACAAAGGTGTGGCTGTATGGAAGGGATCCATATAGTACAGCGCAGAACAACTGGATTCAGTTACAGCTCCTGGGCTGCAGAAGATGTGGGGAGGGATCCATGATTGGAAGCTGGACGGAGACAATCCTACCAAGATGATATAAGACAGCCCATGGAGGAAGAACCAGGGGCATCTCCCCAGCCACGACCTCTGCCCTCCCCCAGCTGTCAGGGACCCCTAATGGGCAGCATCCACCTGGCAGTCAGAGAACAAGGGAGCCCACTGCAGGAATCCATCCTCGGGCAGGGAGTAGGGTAGGGGGGCTGGCAAACAAGAAGGTATAGGCTGGCTATCCTGGTAAAATCAGGTTAAGAGGAGAATGCAGAGAAGGGTTGAGGAAAGGGAATCCAGCTTCTCTATCCTGGAGGAGAATGGGTTGAATGCCTCCACCTTCGCCAGGTCCAGCTGTTTTCAGTGGTGTAAGTCACACCACCTCATTCCTTGCTCGTTTCCTGAACCACATCCCTGGTCTTGCTGTGGTTTTAGATCTGTGGAGTTCTAGGTTGGGTTATTGGTCTACTTTGCTGGTCCCTGGGAAGTCTTTGAGGGCTTGGTTCCAGTGGGAACTTTGGAAAGGTAGGATCAAAGCTCTGGGAATAATTTGCGGGGGGGGCGGGGCAGGGGAGGTTTTAAGAACAGAGAGGACAGGAGAGGACAAGAGAGGGACAGGAGGGGAGAGACTATTGCATGGGGACTGAGGGGCAGACGCAGGTGATGCATGAGGACCAGAGTTTATAGACCATGGAATGTGCTTTACCTGGAGATACTGCTTCCACTGTCTGGAGACTATCCACAGACTGAGGATGCTGCTGGGATATGGGTGAAGAAGGAAAGAGATAGACGGGTGGCCCACCTTCTGTCGTGCAGCACAGTGTGACTACAGGCTATCAGCACTGTGTTTTAAATGCTATTACAATACAAATGTCCATCTTTTGTTTTAGTGGAGACACAACACACACACACACACACACACACACACACACACACACACACACACGGGGGTGAGGCAGACTGACAGACAGGGGTGTGGGGGGGAATATCTGAAGGTGTGACTTGCTGGATGTGGGTGAGTTGGTCTTGGTGGCCCCTTCTGACTCAACTAGGGATTCATGTTTGTGGGTGGGAGGGGAGCCAAGAACCTGCAGGAGCAGAGTAGCCTGTGAGCTGAGCAAGAATCCAGAAACACAATTGTTAGAATCAGGCTTTGTCTTCTGTCAGTGGCATGATAATATGTACTTAACATATTCTAGAAATATTAAAATCTAATCTAAAATAGCCAGTGGCCAGTGCTTTTTTCATTATAGCTGCTGGGCAATACCTTAGTGATCGGTGTAGATTGGTCTGAGTGTCTGTTCGAAGGAAGAAAGAAGGAGGGGAAAAAGGAAAGAGAATGAAGAGAGAATAAAAATAATCAATAAAAGCAAATGCTTCTAGAATGGGTTTTACTGCCAGATAATTCCCCGAGGGAAAAAAAATCTTCTAAAAAGTACAAAGCCCACATTTCCCCCCTTCCCCCCTTTTCCCTTTTATTCTCTATAAAAATCTGTTAATTTTAATTAAAAACAAAATCTATTTCCTTTCCTCCTGGCTCTATAATCATATAGGAATGTGTATATCATCTCCTCCCTATAATTTTGAGAGTGTTTTTGAAGATGGTGGCATATCTGACTCTTTAAGAACGAAACAATTCAATTTAGAAGTCACCGAGTGACAGCGGCCTGAGTTCTGAAGTGATGCTGTTCGCCTCAGCACTTGTTGGAAATGTCATTAGGAAACCAACATATAGCGGGTTGCTATGGCAACCGGAACACCAGAGTTTATAACATCACTGTAATTAATGTTATCCAAACGTTATTAATCTTTCAGCATCACTCATATTCGTGGAAGGAACAGAAATGCTGGTTCTCCACGGAGTTTTCAGCAGTGCAGCTTTCCTTCCTGTTGTGTGATTTTTAAATAGATCTTACTCCGACTTTGCCTTAGTAAAATTAGCTATTGTTTCTACTCCTGTTCTCATTCATTTTGGCTTTTATTTTTTGATAGAATTTGAAACAAAATGAGAAAAGGGGGATTACAGCTAAGACACAGAATGCAGTCTAAAGAGGAAAGGATTTATATATTTAAATGTGGAAACCCTGAGAAAAATATTAGAACATTTTGTGAACAGACTTTTAGCAGGAACTCACATTTGCATAACACTTGTAATTTTAAAGCAGCCTTATACGTACAGTTAACATAGCGTTATTTAGCACACGACCCTGAGAAGCCAAGCCACAGAGTTAGGGCTCTGTGGAAGATAATGTGATCTCTATTTTTTTTTCAGTTGTCACAACAACTTATAGGATAGATGTTATGACAAAATATACCTCCATAGCACAACACCACCAAAAAAAATTCAGATTTGAAAAAAAATAGACAAAGGACTTGAGTAGACATTTTACAGAGACGTACAGATGGCTGTCAAACATGAAAAGATGCTGAACATCATTCATCACTGGAGAAATGCAAATTAAAATTGCAATGAGATATTATATCACATCCCTTAGGGTAGCTACTGTTTAAAAACCAGAAAGAACAAGTGTTAGCAGGGATGTGGAGAAATTGAACCATTTGTATCAAATTCCCATTGATAGGAATCTAAAACGGTGCAGTCAGAGAAAACAGCGTGGAGATTCCACCTGAGCTGGCAATGCCATGTGTGGGTGTAGATCCAAAATAATCCAAAGCGGTATTTCAGAGAGATATTTCTACATCCGTGTTCATTCAGTGCTAGTCACAGCAACTAAGAGGTGGAAGCAACCCAAATGTCCATCAACAGATGAATGCGTAAGTGAAATGTAGCACATGCATACATCGGGATGGTATTCGGCTTCAACAAGAATAATCCTGCCTCACACTACAAATTGGAACCGTGAGGACATTGTGTTAAGTAAAATAAGCCCTGTACAAAAGACAAGTGCTGTGCTGTATGACAGTGTACACATACATTTAGTACTATTGAATTGTACACTTAAAGATAAATAAAATGGTAAATTTTATCCCCTCCGCCTCCAACCTGATACTCTTTCCTTTAAAATGTGAACCAGTTCATTCCCCCTAGAGTGTGGGTTGAATTTAGCAACCGGCTTCTAATCAGTGCAGTCAGTAACTACAAGGTGAACCTTCCTCCAAGGCTGTGCAAACTATTGTTGCTTTGCTTTGGTCTGTTTTCACTTGGTGGGCGATGGAGTGGGAAGTGGATCCTTCAGCCTCAGCTAAGACTTCTTGGTTCACAACTTCTTGTAGTCTCCCGAGACACTCAAAGCAGATGTTACCCAGGTGACCTAATCCACAGAAACTGAGAATGGGAAATGTTTACCACTGTTTAAAACCACCAAGCTTGGGGATAATTTAGTACACACTACTTGATCACTAAGATCTAAGCACTTCCTCATCTGAAGATTCGAAGGTCCCTGGAGAGCTGGGAGAGCTCCCCATACTCCTTTGCTGCTCTGAGGTTTTGGTGGTGTGCCCATAGTCTGTTCTGACCACCAACTCCAGGTGAGAATGAGATCTTTGTGTAGATTACCTGCATACCTGGCCTGGCCTCATGGGCTGTTTGGGAACTGGCTGGCTTGCAACCCGTGGGCTGCTGGGTTTCTTTGAGTTCCTTTATCATCTTTCTTCTTGTGGCATCAAGACTATGAATGCCCAGGGGGTGTTCTCATTGAAAATTCAATCACATACAAAACCAGCGCATTCAGATTCCGGAGGTCACATCCCAGTATCACGCTATATTCAGAGAAAGTTTCTATTCACCTTTGTGAGCAAAGTGAAAGAGCATAATAGCAATGCATCTGGAAAGCAGCCAAAGGCCACCGAGAAAGGAAAACTCAACATCATCTGGACTGGAAGACATGGGGATCCATTCAGGGAGAGTCATTTGGGAGTAGCCTGGTTGAACTACATAAAATCTATTCTTCTCCTCGGTGTAGAATTTAAACTATGAATTCTGAACAGCATTGAAATTTCAGTAACCAAGCTGGGAAAAACCTATAAATATAACCTTAAAAAAAAAATAAAGAGTCACCCTCAGGCCTTGCACTTGCCAGGCAAGCACTCCAACACCAGGCCATACTCCCAGCCCCGAATATAATCTGTTACTGTTTCAAAATGCTCATTCACCCACTTAAAGTGAACTAACTAGCTTATATTTGTGAATTGTCTTGGTGGAAAAAGGAATTTCCCATATTTGTATAAAATAAGGATTTTTTTTTAAATCAATGTTTTGCAAATCACACATTAGAAAAAGGAAGCTAAAGCCTGAATTTATCAAGGTCATGTGTAGAACATGAGAGCTTAGTCTACAAACCTAGACTTTTCCCACTCCTAACCTCCACGCCCATTTTCTACAGCACTGGAGAATTTAAACTTCGTTCTAGGGATGCATAACTCTTCTGGTCCGGGATTTCAGGTCCTCAGTCTCAGCCCAACATTCTCTTATATGCCATTCTGTTGCTTTTCTATGTACACAAGGCATTTTGTGAAGGTCTTGAGATAAAAATTTGAAGATGGTCCTCGTAGAGAATACGTCTTGCTATTGAGGAAGCACATTACATACATGAGTCAAGTCAGATTCCTAAGTTTCTAGATGACAATCTCAAGGTTTTTCTTTTATTTTTATTTAAGTGCATGTGTGAACGTCTGTGTGAGTGTATGCCACATGTGTGGGAGTACCCGAAGAGGCCAGAAGAACATCTTGGGACTCCCCTGCAACTGGAGTTTTTTGAGGTTGTGAGCCATGAAAGATAAGATCCAACAACTCCAAATGGGTCTTCAAACTGAGAAACAGCTTGATACCTCCAGACAGTGGATCACTAGTAGTCAGATATGGAAATGGATGCTACCCTTCTTATCCCCTTTTTTCTTCCTTTTCTTAGCCCTAACTAATTGCACCCTGCCTCATAAACCTCTTTGCTAGTTTTCTTCAGCAACAGATCCAAAATATTTCTAACCAAACCCACAGAGTTGAAAAACTCACGTTTTGCAACCAATTTACTTACATTGTTGGTGCCAAAACCCGGGACCAAACCCACAGAGTTGCAACCAATTTACTTACAAGCCATTCAATGTGGGTGCTGGGGACCAAACTCTGGTCTTCTGCTCTTACCCACTGAGCCATCTCTCCAGCCCCAGGCCTCAAGCTTTAAATGATATGGTAGTTTAAAAAATTTCCCCAGGAGATGATGAAATTATTGAGGAAATAGAACTGTGTAAGAGCAAAAGTCCAGAAGAACGTCTCACCTTTGTTTGTACATGAAGTTTTCTGAGTGCTTTCAAATACAACAGCCCAGGGAGCCTCTTTGTCCTGATTCTACGTAGTCATTCTGGGCTGGTTGGGAATGAAATGACCACTTCCCCAAAACTGCACCAACATGTTGCAGCCAACATGCTGAAGGTGATTGGAAAGATAATTGAGTGACAAACGGGGCGCAGAGGGGTCTCACTCCAGGTCCTCAAAGACACACTGGCTTTTCTCGATGTCCCTCCAACCTCCTGGAATCCCTGTCATAGGTCTCATGGGAACAGCTCTCCTGCCATCCCTGGATGGATTAGTATTCTCGAGATCTTCTCCAAAGTAGATCTTCTTTTCTAGCCCAAACTGGCTTCCTATTACTCTGAAAATAGGAAACTATGCATTTTTTATTTTTAAGGAAAAGTGTGGTTCATTTCCAGTTGATGAAGCAAATCTGCTCCATACAAAATAATGCCAGCTGAGAGAGAGGGAAAGCCTGAATTAGAAAATGCCCATTTCATACCTCCCAGTGATAAGTTGGAACTGCAAACAGTTGCTGGGGAACAGTACTCTCTTAGCCTATCTATACTAGTTCGTTTCAGAAGGAAGCCTTGGCTTTCCCGGTTGGGTATGGGGGCCACTGCTATTTCATCCATGAAAATGTTTTATACTTTAATAGTGGGGAGCCAGGGGCTTGGGAGATGGCTCAGTTGTTAAATGCTCACTATGCAAGTTTAAGGAATTGAGTTTATGTTCCTGGCATGTATGTTAAAAGCTAGGCATGGTGGCTCAATCATTCAATCCAAACACTGAGAAGACAGAAACAGGAGGATGCCTGGACCTTTCTGGCCAGCCAGTCTAGTAGAGTTAGTGAGTTCCAGGTTTGATGAGAGACTTTGTTTCAAAATAGTCAATGCAGGGGCTGGATAGATGGATCAACAGTGCAGAGGACCTGAGATCGGTTCCCAGCCCTTATGTTAGGCTGTTCACAACCTCTTCAAACTTCAGTTCCAGGGGATCTGATGCCCTCTTCTGGCCTCTATGGAAACCTACATGCACACGGTGCACATACATTTATCCAGGCTCACACGAAAAGAGAAAAGGTGGAGAGTGATGGATAAAGAAAACCAACATGACCTCTGGCCTGCACACACATGTGCTCACAAACATGTACATACACACATTCTCTCTCACACAAAAATATTGGGAAACCAACACTGTCTCCATAATGAGGTACCATATAAGGAGCTGTGCCACCCATGGGATGTTCTTGTTAAAACATTGAACTCTAATCACACCTGTAGATCCAACTTCCAATTTACGAGGGATTCAGGGAACAGGAAAAAAAATTAAACAGCTCCAGTAAGAGGCAAATCCACATGATTTACAGACTCAATCTGTAAAGCAAATGGCTGATTTTCTTTTAAGATGAATGTCATTAAGTAGAAACCCTGGAGCTAGATATGGTAACACATACCTGTAATCTCAGTACTTGGCAGGTTGAAGTAGGAGGATCAGGAGTTCAAGGTTTTCCTTGGCTGTGTTTGGAGTTCAAGACCAGCCTGGACTATATGAGACCCCATATAAACAAAACAAAACAAAACAATACATCCCTCTCCCCTCAAAAAAACTCTATTCACTCAACAACATTTGGAAGAGAGTTTCACATCATGCATCCCAATTCCACTCACCTCCAACTCCTCCCACAACACCCCCCCACAGAAAACAAAACAAAGCAAACAAACAAGAAACCAAACCAAATTAAAACAAAAACAAAAACAAAAACAACTCCTTGCTGCTCCATCTTTCCCTCCTCTCCAACACCTCTTCATTCCTCCTGGTGGCATTGGGGGCCTCCATGTGTCATATAGTATACCTTTTTGTCCTGTCAACTTTACTAGCAAATGCTCATTGCAGTGACTCAAGGCCTCTGGTTTCTGGTACACCATCCTCACTGGATCCTCACCAGAACGCCTCTGGGATATCCCATGGCTGCTCCAAGACTTGGAGATCCTGAGGGTATTGGTCCACAGGACCAGTCTTTTCATGATCTCCAGCAGGTCCTAGATGGGGTAGATGTTAGGGTGGGCCAACCCAAGGCTGTGGGCCTGGGTGCTAGCCTAAGCTGGTCAGTCCAGGCCACTGGGGCCACCCTCCTCAGGCAGGGGTTGGAAACATCTCCTCTATGCCCATGCCTTCAGGGTTGGTTCACCCTGGCCTGTGGTGAGGGGTGGGGCCATCTCTCCATAGTGCAGAGGTTAGCTCTCCTGTGAGGGTTGGGGCCAGCTCTCTTGCTGCAGTGTCCAGTGAGGGGGCAGGGCCAGCTTTCTTTGGGCTAGCGAAAGGTGAGCTGTCTCAGCATGGCCCTCTGATTTTATCTCCCATAGTTCCTAGGGCCCCTTGTGGTGACACAGGCCACAGACATCAACACAGACCCCCCCAGCTGCAGTGGATCACAGACCCAGACATGGCCCTTAGCAGCAGCTTGGACCCCGATGATGACATCCTGCTCTGGATGGAAGCAATGGCCACTCAAGTTGGGATGGTTCTGGCGCCAGCAGGATCTCCGGACACCACCAAGTTGCAGTCCTAACCCTGGGCTTCTGTGTGACCTTTGGTGGCAATACTGGACTCAGACTTCAACACCGACCCCAGCCGCTGTAGGACCATGGACCCAGACACGATCCTTAGCAGCAGCTGGTCTGGATGTCACCATTGCCTCAGGTGGCAGTGCAGGCCACTCAGATCGGCATGGGGCCCAGCGGCTGTGTGGCCCTCAGACATCAACATGGCCACAGAACTCGGGCATCTGCACAGCCTTCGATGGTAACAGGAACCTTGGACATCAACACAGACCCTGGCTGCAATAGGGCCATGGACCCTGACATGGCCCTCAGCTACAGCTCTGGCCCTGATGTGACCATGGCATTGAGTAGCAGCACAGGCCACTTAGATCTGCATGCATCATGGCCCTAGAACACTAACTTGGACTCAAGTGGCTGATCTGACCCTGGGCATCCTCATGGCCCTTGGTGGCAACAGGCACCACATATGTCCACCTAGACCCTGGCCATGACAGGGTCACAATCTAGACATGGCCCTGGGCAGCAGCCTGGGCTGGGATGCTACCATGGCCCTGGGTGACAGCACAGGCTACCCAGATATGTATGGCCCCTTCTGCAGCATGGCCCCCAGACTCCAATAAGGCCGAAGGCTGCAGCCCAGGTTCTGGGCCTCTATGTGAGCCCTAGTGGCAACCTGGGCCACAGACTTCAACACAGACCTCAGCTGCAACTAGAGCACGGACCCAGACATGGCCCCAGCTTGCCAGGTTAACATCGTAGCTCCAGGTGGTAGTCCTGGCCACTTAAATCAGGATGGCTCTGGCAGCAGCGTGTCCCCCAGACACCAACAAGGCCACAGGTTTCAGCCCAGACCCCAGGCTTCATGTGGCCTTTGGTGGCAACGCGGGCTATGGGCATCAACGCAGATCTTGGCTGTGTTAGGACCACGAACCCAGACATAGTTCTCGGCAGCAGCCCAGATCTGGTTGTCACCATGGCCCCAGGAGGCAGTGAAGGCCTCCCAGATCGGTATGGGGTTGACCGTTTTCATGGACTCATTTTATTGTATTGTTTAAATTATCAACTCACTGCCTCAGCTCAGAGCCATTACTCTGCAGTAGTGGACTGGACAAGCAATTTTCTCCCTGCAGTGCCAAACTTTGTCAGTAGAGGGCACAAGAGGGACATCTAGAAGAAAGAGGCTCCGGTTTCAGAGGTTTGTCTCTTCCTTTGCCCTTGTTGTCTGATTGGTGGCGTGCACGTGGCTCCAAGGACGTCTGGTGGGGGGCACTGCCTCAGCTTCACGTCCAGAAGTCACACACGCGTGCAGGCTTGGTAGTCCACGCCTCACAACCACTGTAGTGTGACTCCCAACAGCGTCGCTCTGTTCCTGGTACCTGCGTTCTCAGGTTGTGGCTCTGGGTGCTCCTGGAGGGTTGGCTGATGCTCCTCAGCATCTGCACACTTGGCCCTAGGAACAGTTGAGAACATCCTCCATTGGCTGCAGCCTGTACTTGTCACACATTCCCTACAAGGGTTTAGCCCAGCGCGTTTGATCCTCTTTCCCAAGTCTGTGCTTCCTTGGGGTCTCCCCCGACCTCTGGCATACTCACTGAAGCTCTCTTTACGTTCTTAGTTGTGTTCGTTTTGTATTAAAACTTACTTTAGATGACGGTGTGCTTTCTGCTGACGTCGTCTGACACTGGTGTTGTGGTTATCTAAAAGATGCTCAATTTTAGAAGACTCAGGCTGAAAATCACCGATTGGACTAGATCCTCGAAGGATGATGTGTGTGGCTGAGAACGGGGGCTGAACTGTTCACGGCAAACTTCTCTGGTTATCCATCATAATCTACACTGAGTAGGGAGGCTCACTGGCCCAGCATTAGGGAGTTCAACCACATCCTACAGCAAGGAGGCAGAGGAAAAACTTAGCTCAGTGTAGCCTCACAGATCAGGAATGTAAGGACTGGCTCATGCTATCAAACTGATACTTTACAGAACCCCCATTCATTTGAAAGACTCCACTACCCAAATTACAAATATTTGACTCAGAAAAAAAAAAAAAAGGCTTAAGGAAAAAACAGCATCAAAGCCCAACCTTGTTCCTTCCATGCCTCTTGCTCCATATCGAACCCTAGCCCCCATTTATTCTAGGACTGGAGGCCTGGCTTCCTTCCGGCCTTCCTCAGTCTCACTGAGTGCCTTTGTTAATGGAAACTGTCTGGTATTTCAAACCTCTCATTCACTCTTTTCAATCCTGCTGTAGACGACATTTCTTTCCTCTTTCGGCTGCCATCCACTGTAGAAATAAACAGGCTGGACGGTGCCTTTAGCCTCCTTGATCTCAAGGTGTGGGTTCTGTCAGCCCAAGGCATTGGGACAGGACTTGGTCCTGGAACGTGGAGCCGTACAGAGGGAGAGCCACGAGGAAGCCATTGGTGGCGGCAGGGCCGGCAGAAGCATGGCTCCCAGAGCAGGCTGTGTTGCTGAGGCCGGTGGCTGTCATCTTGTCTCTGGTGTTTGGTGTTGGCAGTGTTAGCCAAGGAGAATGTCCCCCAGCTGAGACACTGATTTCCTTTCCTTCCTTTTCTCCTTCCTTCCTCCTCTTGTTTCCCTCTTCCTCCTTCTCCCACTTCCTCCCCTCTTCCATCTCTTGCTCTCTTCCTGCTCTTCCTTCCCCCTCTTTTTCTTCCTTGCCTCCTTTCTGCCTTAATTTCTTCCCCTCTTCTTCCTTCCCCACTCCTCTTCCTCCCCTCCTCCCTTGCCTTCCTCTTCCCTCACCCCTCTTCTCCTTTTCTCTCCTTCCCCTGCAGATCCGTTTCTCGCTATCTCCTCTTCCTCCCTTTTCACCTCCACCATTTCTCCCTCCTCCTCTTCTTCCTGTCCCAGATCCTACCCTTCTTTTCCCCTCCCTCCTTCTCCTCTTCCTCTTTCAGATTCTTTTTCTCCCTCCTCCTCCTTTTTGGTCTCATGGTGCGGCCGGGCTGGACTAGAACTCATGATCCTCTGGCATCTATCCTTAAGTACTGGGATTACAGGCCTGTCCCACTGTGCCTGGCTAATGAGTGAGACTGAGAACATTGTTCTGGCAGTATGACTTCCAAGTCAGACTTTCTGGGCCTGCTAGACAGTATGTGGCTCACCCATTACCTTTCAGTAAATTCTATATTAATTGCTCAGCTGATTAATGTCTATTGTAGCTAAAAGTCCTTATAGATAGATGCACTGGGTTTCTACTTTGTGATAACACTTCCCACAAAGTCTCATCATTTGAGGTCATTTCCTCTTGTACTCTAGTGGTGGAGAGGGGTATTTCTCTTTCACATGGTGTATTGTCAGGGTTCTCTAGAGGAACAGAACTGATAGAATGAAATCTATATATGGGATTTATTAGAGTCCAACAATCGCTAGTCCAACAATGGCTATCTACCAAAGGAAAGCCCAAGAATCCAGTAGTTGTTTGGACCATGAAGTTGCTTGTCTTAGATGGGCTTCAGTGTATTTCAGAATGCTAATGAAGTAGGCTCTAGTGCCAGTGAAGGAATGAACTTGCCATCGAGAATGAGGGTGAGCAGGCAAAGAGAGCGAGAGCATCCTTCTTCCATGTCCTTTATCTAGGCTGCCAGTAGGAGGTGTGGCCAAGACTCAAGTTGCATCTTCCCACCTCAAAAGATCCAGATTAAAAGTGGATCTTCCCACTTAAAATGATCTAAGAAAAATTCCTCACAGGTGCACCCAGCCCCTAGGGTTTTAGTTGATTCCAGATGTAGTCAAGTTGACAACCAAGAACAGCCATCACGCATGGAGACCACACACCCTTCCCACAATTCTTTAGCGTTAACTCTTCCGGCAGTATCCCCTTAAACTCACCTCTGCTTCTGCTGACTTGCAGAATCTCATCTGTATCCAGCTCTTGTTTTTATTCTCTGAAGTCTCTGTGCTCACACGGACAACTTGCTGTTTCTTCCTCAGCTTCAATGACCTTAGTTATGAAATGGTTTTGGGGTGAATTAAGAAGACTTTGAGATGGGCTGAGTGGGTCTGAAGCTTTGCCTTGAACCATAATGAGTCTATCTATAAGCTAATACTCCCCATTGGTGATAACATCATAACTCAAACCAAAGGAGCTAAGCTAGAGAGGAGATGGCTGGAAGGGGAATTGGGAGAACTGATTGGCAATAAAAGATGGACAGGTTGGCATTTAGTGGCTGAGTTCATAATCAAGATCTAAGAGAGATGTGTTAATACATGCAACAATACTACACTGTAAAGGTGAAATAGATTCATTCTATTGCCTAACAATAGCATTTATTATTTGTTATACTTTGCAATTTTTTTTTAGCAACAAAATCCCTTTGCAACCTTCAGATGAAACTATATTATCTGGGGGCAGAAGCAATTTCAGGAGCATACTGTCTAGGAGTGAAGGAGAGAAGATAGACCAGCCAGTGGAAATGGAATGGATGCTGGTAGGGTAAATGGAGAGCCAGCCTTAGGTTCAAAAACATAATCTGTAGCATACATTACTGGCAGGACTTTGCCATCACAATGACCGTCTAGCCACCCTCAGGAACACAGCACTCCAACGTCCCTCCTTGGACTCTTCCATTGTTCAGAGCTGTCCAGTTCTTTAGCAAATTCAGAGCTTCCTGCTTCTCTAACACAATGTCCTTGTCACTCATGTTGTCCCTCTGTCTTCCAGAGACCCAGGTTCCATTTTCTTAATCTTGATAATGACTTTAAGTGTGTGATGACTCTTCTTTTCTTCCTTCCTTCCCTTCCCTTCCCTTCCCTTCCCTTCCCTTCCCTTCCCTTCCCTTCCCTTCCCTTCCCTTCCCTTCCCTTCCCTTCCCTTCCCTTCTCTTCTCCTCTCCTCTCCTCTTCTCTTCTCCCCCTCTCTTTCTCTTCTCTCCCTTCCTTCCTTCCTTCCTTCCTTCCTTCCTTCCTTCCTTCCTTCCTTTCTTTTTTTTTTTTCTAAGACAGTGTTTCTCTGTGTAGCCCTGGCAGGCAGTCCTGAAACATACTCTTGTAGATTAGGCTGGCTTCAAATGTAGAGATCTGCTCACTGGGATTAAGGACCTGAGCCTCCAGCACGGCCACCAGCACGGCCTCCAGCACGGCCTCCAGCACAGCCACCAGCACGGCCTCCAGCACGGCCTCCAGCACGGCCTCCAGTACAGTCAGCAGCACAACTCCCTTCTTACTTTCTGTTTGGTGCAGTGTGGGTGTGAGTGTAGTGAGGGTGGAGGGTGGAGATGGGGACTAAGGAATGGTTTATTTGCTTCCAGTGTCAGAGCGTGTCTAGGAATGGTTGTTTCGGAGCTTCTTTACAGCTGCAGTCTTCTATCCCTTACCTCCCATGCTGCTTCTCAGTCTTTTTGAGTAACTCCTCTTGTCTGTTAGTACTCAGTTAATATCCAGTAATAGCAATAGAAAATGTGTCCATTTTATGTTTGATTCTTCTCTTTGAGGCTCTCCCCTCCCTCTATGCACACAGTGGGATTCACATGTAGCACCGATAACTTATATTTTGATTTTTTTTGTAACATAGTATCATATTATACACTGTTTCTAACCTTAAGAATGTTTTCCCAGTGAGCACCTTTCCACAGCATTCCATGATTTACACACTTTATTATTTACTTGAATAGCTTTGTATTTCATTGTATGCATATATAATTTATTTTTCTAATTTTCTATTTAGGTTGATTCTAATATTTTGCTACTTCAAACCATGCTCCAATAAGTAATCCTGTGCGGATGTCTTTTTGCACCTGTGTTTTTCTGTAGGGAAGTTTCCCAGTAGTGGAATTGTTACTTTAGAGGATCTGCATATTTTAAATGCTGATGGATGTTGCTAAATTGCCCTCCAAAAAAAGTTACAGCAACTTACACTGTTACCAGGTTTGAATGAGAATGGGTTCTACTCACCTGGGCTGGCAATATACCTCGGGATTCCTAGCATTTGATTTTCATGGGTTCTCTGTTTACTGCTTAATTAACCCTATCAGGCATTCTGCACTCCTGAGTTTCCTAATTTATCCTGGGCTTATAATCTCAGGAAGTGATTGTACCTTCTCTCTGTCATCCTCAGTGTGATGACTTCCTCCTCTTCCTTGCGTTTGTTGCTTCATGATCTAGGTCAGTGCTTCTTAACCTTCCTGATGCTGCGACCCTTTAATACAATTCCTAATTTTGTGGTGACCCCCAACCATAAAATTATTTTCTTTGCTGCTTCATAACTGTCATTTTGCTAGTGTTATGAATCGTAATGTAAAATACCTGTGTTTTCTGATGGTTGTAGGTGACCCCTGTTCAACTCCCAAAGGGGTCGTGACCGACAGGTTGAAAACCACTGATCTAGAGATTGTATCTTCATAGGTGTCATTCACATTAGGGAAAAATAAGTAAATAAAAGATGCTGTTGCCACCTAGTCTATCTCTTGTACCAGGAAAGCAAAGCCTTTTTCAACATTTCCCAATAAACTTCTACTTTTATCTTTTTGGTAATAACTGAGTCCTGTAGTAAGGTTTTCTTGAGTCAATGTCTCTATATGTAGCTGGTGGGGGAGGGAGGCTAGAACTCTATAGCCCAGGATATCTTTGATATCATAGTCCTCCAGCCTCAACCTCCTGGATATTGAGATCACAGGTATGTACCACCATTCAAGGCCTATAGTCCTTCTTAACTGCAAAAGGAAGATCAGATTATTCAGTGTCTAGCAAAGTGGAAAAATATAGCCATGGATATGTGTACTCACATTGACTTGTTGTTTGAGCCTAGGCACACTGCCACTCAGAATAAATAAAGGTTCTGGTATTATGGAATAAAGAATAGACATTGAGTAGTAACTCACAATATTTGCCAACAGTAGATGTTTGCTCAGTATACATTTGTTGAATGGTGTAAGATTAAGGCCAACAACCTGCCACTACACTCTTCAATGAGTGTAAACCTTGATTTATGGGTTAATTATTCCAAGTCACAATTTGTTTCTAAGTTACACATGCTGAGTATCTGCATCCAGAATTCTGCTTTGTCCTGACTGGGGCCAAACTCTGACTGAGTGAGATTTTGTTCTCATTTGAATTCAAATTAATTTAGTCATCTCTCAGGGGCAGATGTTATGCATCAAATAAGTGACAGATTGCAGCATTAATTTAAAGAGTAAGTAAGATTTAGATTATAATATGATTACTTTTATTGGAGAAAAAAATCTAGTGATGTTGGCCATTTATTTTCCGAATAATTGAAAAAATATGTGTCTATGTGGTATGTGTGTGTGTGAGTGTGTATATGTGTGTGAGTGCGTGTGTGTATGTGTATGTGTGTGTGTGTGTGTGTAGTATGTGTAGTGTGTGTGTTAGACGCTGGAGGTCAAATATTTTCCTCTATCATTCTCTATTTTTTTGAGTCAAGGTCCTTCACAGCCAGTGAGGCTCATCAATTGGCAAGACTGACTGGGTTGCCAGCCACAGGGCTCCAGCTCTGCTCCCCAGTGTTCAGAATACAGGCCTGAGTTCTAAGAGCATACACCCTTTTTATATGGGTACTGTGGCAAGGTTTATTTATTTATTTATTTATTTATTTATTTATTTATTTTCATTTATTTTTTTTAACCAATTGAGCCATCTCCCCAGCCCACCCCTCACCTAATCTTAAAAAATTATTGATTGATTGGTTGTGTGTGTGTGTGTGTGTGTGTGTGTGCATACTCACTTGCACATATGAATGCCATGGTGTATATTCAAAGGTCAGAGGGTGATTTGCAGGAGTTGGTTCTCTCCTTTCACCGTGTGGGTCTCGGGGATCAAACTGAAGTGACTGGATTTGGCAGGAGGAGCCTTTACTGGCAGAGCCTCCTCATTGGCTCTTAACTTATTTTTACATCTTTTAATACACATTGCCAAAGTTGTTTAAAAAAAAAAAAAGGACCATGGCAGTCACATAAATGTGCCTCACCATCCTTTACAGACATAGCTAAGCCAGGGCCTGATGAAGGTCACACCGCTCCTAGCCAATGACCCAACATAACAGCGATAATAAGACAGGCCAGTCCCCACGGGACACAAGGCTTCTGTGATGGCTGCCCCAGACTGGAGGCCCCTGTTCCTTGATGAATCCTCCTCTGGCTGCCAGGCTGTGGAGATGCGCACTCCACCTCCCCCCTTTTGCCTGGCATGGGACTGTTAGTGGGGCAGCCCCTCCCCTTCCTGATCTTCTTCCATTTCCTCTCATAAGGACACTTCCTCTCATAGAATGTCTGTGTGTTCAGTCCAGTTTTACCATCTGCGTCTCTAAAGATCCGCACAGAGACAGTTATATTTGCTTGTCCTTTTCCCCACAGTTTCCACAAGAAAGTGATGAGAATGAGTATTTTACTCAGTCTTGTCAGCATTTGCTAGTTCAAAAATATTGGCTACTTTGGAAAAGTTAGAACAGCTTTTTAATAATGCAGCCTTCCATTTTTGTCATATGCTCTCAGCTGTTTAGATATTCATATCTGCGAATTGTCCTTGAGGAGTTCATGGGCATACAGCTTTTTTTTTTTTTTTCTTAGACGAGGGTCTCACTTTATAGCTCTGGCTGGCCTGTATATAGACCAGGCTGGCCAAAAACTCATTGAGATCTGCCCTCTGTAAAGGTGTGAACCACTACACTCAGTGACATGCAGATTTCTTTTTTATTATTTATTTATTTTGGTTTTTTGAGACATGGTTTCTCTGTGTAGCTTTGGAGCCTTTCCTGGAACTCACTCTGTAGCCCAGGTTGGCCTTGAACTCACAGAGATCCATCTGTCTCTGCCTCCCAAGTGCTGAGATTAAGAGGCGTGCGCCACCACCGCCCGGCCAGATTGCTTTTTTAAATGATTGCATTTTAAATTTATTTTTGACCATCTCACACATGTATGCAGCATTGTTTATTTGGGGGGGGGAAGAGGCATCCTTTGGAATGTATGGTTTCCACGGTAATTGCTGGCCTTGGGCAGCAGGCTGGTGTCAACAGAGAGTTGCATACAGCAGCTGTGCAGACAAGGGTCATGTTGCGTTCTTTGTGGGCTTCATAACACTAGCAGACTTCCTCTTCTTGGTTAAGTAGGAAGAACTGGCCATGTGTTCTAGCACACAGTCCTGTGGGAATCGGGGAGGCTGCTACTTGCAGAGCAGTCTTTAGGCATCAGGTCCCCTTTTCTCTCATCTAATCTCAAGCCAGGCATCATTTTCAAGGTTTTCTCAGTGGGAAGTGTTTCAGAAGTTGCTCCTGTTGAATTTAAGGTTGAAAATCATGCAGACCAAAGCATGAGGTTTGCCCATTTTATTTAGTTTGGTCTGATGGCCGAGGCGCCTCTGGCCTCAAGCACTGTGCCCATGTTCCCATGCCCATCATACATTTTGCATTGAACTGTGCCATTATTTGCTAATCCAGATATGCATTCATATCTCACTTGGGAAAGAGCGGTTGGTGATGTGAATGATGACATAGTCTGATTTTCTGGAATTCCAGTCAACCAGAAGAATTGACTGTGGCTTTCTCAGACACCCAGTTTCTTCTCAAATGTGAAGGTGTGAAGCACCCATTCATCATTCACTGAATTTAAAGGCACCCTTGTATTTATTTTAATCTTATTTCTGCTTGTGTGTATGTATGTGTACAGTACATGGCGGCCAAAGGACAGCTTGGCAGAGTCAGTTCTCTGCTTCCAACTTTATATCCATTCCAGGGACCGAACTTAGGTTGTTGGACTTTTGCGGCAAGCTCTTGTTCCTGCTGAGCAATCTCTGTGACCCCTAAAGAAATCTTTTTAAAGGGATTTAAAAGCAAAAAAATGAAGCCCCACTTCCAAGAAGAAACAGCAAAGCAAGACAAATCCAAACCCCAAACACCCTATCAGCTCATGGGCAAGGACGCATACATAAATCTCTGAAGAAAATCTTTGCACCAAAGACCTTAGTGTGTGAAATATAACATGAGTCAACTCCAAAGCCAAATGGTCCTTTTTTTTTTTCTTCTGTAACTTCATTTAGTTTCAGGGTCATGAAAAGACACAGTTACTTGGCCTTGACTCTTCCCAATTTGGATATCCCAGCATTCTGAATCTCCATACCCAGCCCTTAGTATTGTGCGATGAGTTAATAAGAAGAAAATATGCCTGCTTTCTCAGCCTTCACGTCTCTAATAAAGCCCATATTTTAAAGCAGTTATGGAACTCTGCACAGAATCCAGGTTTAAAGGCAAATTGAATGCATAAAAAACCAACTCAGACAGCAAAGTTTAGTTACCTGAGAAACAACTACTAAATTTATCTCTTTAGTCAGGAACCGAAGATAAATACTTTGCAAGACACGCTCTACTTTGGCTTTCAATTTTACTTTAGGCCTTATTAAATAACGCCATCAGCAGGAAATGTACATGTGTAAATTTAAAGCTGTTCTGATCAGCGGGCACTGTGATAACTTGGCTATGTAAAAAAAATGTCTTTTTGTTACAGAAAATGAAGCTTATCTTCCTGTCAGTTTCAGGAAGGTGATTTAGGTCATGGGGCTTCACTGTTTACTCTGTCTTCAGTGGAGGTAAGAAGAAGCCAGGGATGGTAATGACAACTGGCTGTGAGCACCTTGGAGACATTGCCACCTGTGTGTCCCCCTCCTACACCGGAGTCTTCCTCCAGTGAAGACGAGGTGACAGGTGGCCTGTGGAGTCCTTCCTGAGATGTCTCCTCTATCTGCTGCTAGGCTAGCTGCCGTGTCCCGTGTGTCTTCTCTGTTTCTCTCACTGGGCCTCTTTTAGTCAGGGTTTCTACTGCTGTGATGAAACTCCATGGCTGAACGCAATGTGGGGAGGAAAGGGTTTATTTTGCTTACACTTCCATATCACAGTCCATCATCGGAGGACATCAGGTCAGGGACCTGGCAGCGGAAACCGGAGCAGAAGCCGTGGAGGAATGCTGCTCACTCACTGGCTTGATTTCCATGGCTTTCTCAGTCTGCTTTCTTTCACCATCCAGGACCACCTGCCCAGGGGTGGCACCTCTCACCTCTGGCTGGACCTTCCCACGTCAATCATTAATTAAGAAAATGCCCCACAGGTTTACCTACAGGCCAGTCTGGTTGGGGAATTTTCTTCAACTGAGTTTCCTTCTCAATTGACTCTAGCTCATGTCAAGTTGATAAGAAACTAACCAGGACACTGCCCAACTACCTATCCATGCCATTGCCTGGGGACAAAGTTGCTGAACACAGCCTTCAGCTTTGACTGCTTTTCTCTGAGGGTCTTCGATGCTGTTGGTTGTCATGATCCACAGCTTCTGTGATGAGAAGGATAAAAGAAATCAAAGAACCCGATGTCCTTTGGAACCAAATAACCAGACTCATGTACGACTTCACTGTGTCTCCGCACTGGTTTTTGTTAGGGAAGATGAATATAAAATGTACATGGAGGCCTGGAGGCCCCTCCCTCTGCTCCTGGTCTAAGTTCTGTTCTCTGCATTTGACCAAGTTCCTGCTCCTCACCACATGGGTGGCATTTTCTTCTTTGGGGAATCATCCAAAAGCAAAAAGCAGTCATCTCAATCACTTGTCATTTGCACAGGATGAGATCTGAGGCCGGTTGTTCTAGGAGTTACACCAGCTGGGCAAGCAAATGTGGCTGGCAGCCTGCGTGAGCAGGATGTGTGGATTGCCATCATAACACAGCTCACTCCCCCCCCCCCCCACTTCTTCCTTAAACTTTGTTCAGCGGGGAATAATCTTCCCACTAATTGTGGCTGCAGATCCATTCACCCTTAAATGGACCCTTAACAGTCCCAGTGTTAAACCCCGGCAGCAGGGCTGCTTCACGGTGGGGGTGTTTAGGTTAGTGTGGTGAAAACTCCAGCCCTGTCTCATATTTTTATCACAAAAGTGGGAAAGAGGTGGTCCTTTCAACCTCATCGTTGGTCCTAGATCCCAGTTCCCACTCAGGAAGTGAAACTCAGGAAGACCACGCTTAGCAAGCTTCTTCTTTGGTTGGTGACTCCTTGAGTGTGTGTGTGTGTGTGTGCATGCGTGTGTGTGTGTGTGTGTGTGTGTGTGTGTGTGTGTGTATGTGTTTGTGTCTGTGATATGTGTGTTTGTGTCTGTGTGTGGTTTTATTGATGTATTTGATATAGCTAGGAAACATGCATGCACACGTGTGGACAGGGAGGAGGAGAGGAAGGAGGGTTATTTTGAGGAATTGACCCAAGCCAACTGTGGAGAGACTTTGTAGCTCCAACATATTATGGATTAGGCAGTCTGGCTGAGACCTGAGTGGGGAATTGGTCTTCTGGCACTATCCCTTTTTGTTGTGGGAAGGACAGATTTTTTTTGAGTTGCAGATTCTTCCTGGTGCAGCTCTTGAGGATGTGAATTCTTGTCTCTTGACTTGGCCTGAGTATAGGCTAGAAGGGGAACCAAAGTGTTCCTGTGAGTTACCATTAGGACCTGGTGACTTTAATCCATCTCTTCTATAGTTTCTCAGAACCTGGGACAGGTCGGAATTGGTAGGTGTTAAGTTTGTGGGTGGGGCTTGTGAGCCCTCCCACCGACCTGTGATCTCTTTGAAGGAGGAAGGAACACCATTTTCACTTCGTCTTCATTACTAGCTGTTGTGTCCTGCCCAAGTTCCATTGCTAAATAATTAACCTTCACTCCCCAGAAAGGAGACAGAGCCTATGAAGAGGTGGTGAAGTTAAAATGAAACAGTTAAGGTAGGTCCTAAATTAATCTGACTGACGTCTTTTTTTTTTTTTTTTTTAAGATTTATTTATTTATTATGTATACAGCGAGTGTTCGGCCTGCAGGCCAGAAGAGGGCACCAGATCTCATTGTAGATGGTTGTGAGCCACCATGTGGTTGCTGGGAATTGAACTCAGGACCTCTGGAAGAACAGCCAGTGCTCTTAACCTCTGAGCCATCTCTCCAGCCCTGACTGACGTCTTTATGATGAAGAGGACACTGGGACAAACTGAGGGACACTGGGGATCTTGTAAGCACACAGCGAAAGGGAACCATCTGTGAGAGAGAGAGAGAGAGAGAGAGAGAGAGAG
>CABHPH010148545.1:0-46778 GCA_902168325.1 Peromyscus nudipes
AGATCCATCTGCTTCTGTCTCCCGAGTGCTGGGATTAAAGGCGTGCGCCACCACTGCCCTGCTAGTAGTGTGGTTTTCTAAACAAGCTGAGCAGACTCACAGGCCAGCCAGTCAGGAAGGGCCGAGCTGGACCTTGGCCCCCTTGACTGCCGACTCCCCACTCTCTCAACCACCGCATGGGATGCCCTAGTGAAGGGAGGGGTTAAGGCTGGAAGTCACAGCAGCTGTCTGGTTTCGGTAGATGAGATGGGAGCAAGCACCCAGGTTTTTCTTCCCAGCGGGGTTCTTAGCAAGAGTAGGGTAACTGGATTTCAGACAAACTGCAGATTCCCCTGAATTTTCTGTCCGGCAGCTGTGCTGAGCCCTGTCTGTCAGTCATACCAACAACGACAAGGAAGGTGTGGAGCCGGCACTTGGAAGTCTCTACACAGAACCTGTCTCACCCTCCCACCCACTTACCTCTCTCATTTGGGGTTTGAGCCAGGGCCTCACTATATATCTCAGACTGGCCTTGACCTTGTGGCTCTCCTGTGGCTGCTTCCTGAGTGCTGGGGTCACAGGTGTCCCTCGCCATCCCTCACCTCCACCTGTCTCCTTTGTTTCCAGTCTTGCTCTAGGCATTGATGTTAGGCTCGCCATGCCCCTCCCAGGACCGGATGGAAGGGCTTTTAGGCCTTGCTGCCCCCATGCCACTGAAGCTCTGATTCTCCATCCCTCTCCAAAATATACTCTCAAGTCTTTGGGTCTCCTAGAGGCAGGGGCTCCTTCCTGGGCTGGGTTAGAAGTGACTCTCACTGGGGACAGGAACAGGGAAGAGGACTCTAATCTTCCAGCCTGTGGGCACCCCTCTGGGTGGGTAGAGGCGGACCAGGATGTGGCCTCAATGAGAATAATGAGTTTTCTCAGATGAGAATTCCACTACAGAGGAAGCTCCTCTGGTTTCCAGTTCCACGACTTTAAGCTGCAGGCTAGGGTTGGAGCTGTGGAGATAAAGCAAGGAGCTGGGGCCCACTAGGATTTTCCTGCTATCACCGAGCTGTGACTGAGGCACAGTGATCGGGGCCAGCGCCTGACTCTCCTGTGGTGCAGAAGTGGCCCCGCGTGAGTCTGGAAATGCTTGGCGTCTGTGACAAAGCCCTTCTGAGCCGCCGCCTGGACTTCCTTGTGATCCTGTCCACCCTGGACTTCAACCTCTGTCCCCTACTCTCTAAGAGATGTCAGAAGAGGGGCAGGTGATTCCTCAGGGAAGGGGTGGACAAGGCTGTGCAGTCATGTGACACTGGCTGGCTGTGCTCAGTGGGAAGGAGGGAGACGCTGGGTGATGGTTTGGGAGCTAGGACAGGGTTTTGAGTTATCCCTAACCCAGGCACAGAGTAGGTGCTCAGGAAATGGGTTGTCAAACCAGAGGACAGCAGAGTGAGAGTCCTGCAGGGAACAGAGAAGGAGAAGAAACAGTGCCAGCTAAGGCCTAGAGACGGTTGGGTGGGGAGCAGCCTGCAGAGGGAGGGTCAGAAGCACAGGCCGGCCGCTTGTTCTCCCTTTGACATCTTTTAGTGTTCTAGGGCACCTCAGATGGCTAAGAAATACATTTTTTCTTAAACTCGATTCTCCTAGGCGTCCCTGCTGCTCCTTGGGCTGCTGCTTCTTCCAATGCCGGAACAAGCTTCTCGGTGTTTGTTCGGCACATGGATGGGGCTGTGGGCAGCCTCAGAGCAAGAGCTCTGTGAACAGGCAGCACCAGGTTCAGGAGGACCCGAGCAGGAAGTCCAGGGCCCGAGTCCTGGAAGAAGGGCAGCTTGAGGCCTGTCCATCTTCCTCTGCTCCTACTGATGCCCTCTGCCTTAGTCCATGAACCCAAGGCCAGGAAACCAGTGACCAGCAATTCTCCTCTCAGATAATTGGGACCACGGTACCGACTGGGAGGAGGGACAGTACAAGTGTGCCACAGGGTGGTTCCAAAGTCCAGGTATCAATGGAAATCAACTCCAAATCCACGACCCCCACTGGGTCCACCTTTCTGCGGAATTGAAGATGGCAGGCAGGTGCGGGCACCTGTTTGGGAGTGAAGGGAGCCTCTCGCTTGCTCTGGTCCTGGTGGAGAAAAGCAGCTAGAAGTTGGCAGATGGCCACGGTGGGGAGGTCGGGGCTTGTATTATGTCACCTTTACCTGCCTCAGGATCCCTTCTGACCTTTGCGTTCTCCAGGGAAAAAGAGTCAAGGTGATGACAAGACCCATCTTTTGCCTCTCAGCCCTCACTGCGGTTGAAGGATGGGCTCGGAGCAGGTGGATGGCTTCAATTATGATGGATGAGGATGGTGACAGCTCTCGGGAGAGCCTCGGGAACCTGGCAAGTGCTCACTCAGCTATGACTCCTCTGGTAGCAATTTGACAAGATCAGAGCACTTTATGGAAGTAGAAAGTTTGGGGACCTTGGGGTTTGCTTGGCCCGGGGACTCTGGCTGCTGAAACCCTTCGCCAGCCACGCAGGGTGGCCTGGCCACTGTGGGCAGCCTGCCCAGTAGGACCAGTGTGGGGGAGGCCAGAGTCATCGCTGGGGAGCTTGTGTGCCTTCTGGCCCTGGCCACCAAGTCTGGGACTTTCCTGCTCTGTCTCCCTTCACTGCCACCGAGAACAGTCTCAAGCCCTCACCCAGGGGCATCTCCTTTAAGCCAGGCACAGTGTTGGACACTGGCGGGGCAGCGCTAAGCAGGAGTGTCAGGTCTGCCCTCGTGACACACTCTGTGCAGACTCTGAGAAGACCAGACAGCTATCTGGAGGTGGATATGACAACAGACTTGTCACCTCCCCTCTCTGAGCTTAGGTTGGATCATCTACCACTTCCTGGGGATGGTGTCTGGGTATTAAACTGAGGTAACCTACCCCAGAGCACGTGCACATGTGCACACATATACATACATACATACATACATACACACACACACACACACACACACACACACACGCACACACGGCTCATCACAGAGTGTCATTCAGCAAATACTGCTATTTCTCTCTCACTTGGTCAGTTTCCTTCCGTGAATTTCTTCATTCACTCGGCAGGCTCGGTCAAGCACTTCCTGTGTGCTACGCCCTGGGTGTTGCTCTTGGGAACTCTGTGTGATGGCAGATGAGATGCTGACAGCCTCCTCTGCTTGGGGATTGAGGATTTGGTGGATCCAACAGAGCGTTGGCCCTTGTTGCCCCTTGATGGTTTCTAGGCAGAGATGTCTGTCTTGCAGGATGCCAGGAACAGCCTTTACTACAGTCCTCCTGGATTAGAAACAGAGACCCTGGTGACCTAGGGCCTTCTCTCTCTCTCTCTCTCTCTCTCTCTTTCTCTCTGTGTGTGTGTGTGTGTGTGTATGTGTGTGTGTGGTGTGTGTGTGTGTGTGTGTGTGTGTGTGTGTGTGTGAGAGAGAGAGAGAGAGAGAGAGAGAGAGAGAGAGAGAGAGAGAGAATGTGAGTATGTGTGGAGGTCAGAGGACATCCTCAGTGTTGGTTCTCACATGCTTTCTACTCTTCGTTTGAGAGAGTCAGTCGCATTGGTTTTTGAACTTCACCAAATAGGCCCTGCTAGCTCTCCAGGGGTCTGTTTACCCCTCTGTCCAGTACTGGAATCACAAGCATGCACACCTCCCTGCCCTGCTTTTTATGTAGGTTCTGGGGGTCAAACTAAGGCCCTTGTGCTTATAAAAACAAGCGCTTTTCTGACCGAACCATCTCTTCAGCACCCATTCTTCAGATTCACATTAATTAGCTGCTGTCCAAGCTGGGGTTAGGATGCGCTGGGGAGAGACAGGGAGACTCAGCAGACCCTGTCTCTGAGGATTCTGGGACTAGTTGAGGGAGGATGAGCTGGCAAGCACTGATTCACAGGAGTGCTGGTAGGTGACGTCTGAGGAGGGCGCGGTCCCTTCCAGCAGGGGACAACTCAGGGATGTTGCGCTAGAGCTGAGGAAGCATTGTATTCACATCCCCATGGAAGAGGCCTGGGCAAACTGCTCCGTCTCAGGATCCTCATACAGCATGCTCTTCTGGACCAGACATTGGCAGGTCAGTGTCCCTCTGTACCCCGAGTCAGCGTCCAGGGGAGCTAACCTATAAGTCACCCCAGTAACTGTGGTTCTCAGCCAAAATTTCTCTTTGTATTAGAAAGCTAATGGCATCTCCAAGAAGGTTGCTGTGTACTCACAGTAGGATAAGACACAGCTCTTGTCTTTGTTATTTTGTTTTGTTTCGAAACAGGGTTTCTCTGTGTAGCCCTGGCTGTCCTGGAACTCACTCTGTAGCCCAGGCTGGCCTTGAACTCAGAGATCTACCTGTCTCGGCTCCCAAGTGCTGGAATTAAAGGCGTGCGCCACCACCGCCTGGTTTTGTCTTTGCTCACCCAGTGTTTCCTGTGCAGATGTTGGACGCATACAGATGTATTTTAATAAGCTTTTGTTTTTGTTTGGATTTTGAATGTCCCCCACAGATCCATTTGTTGAATAACCCATGTCTTTCTTGGGAAGTGATAGACCCTTTAAGAGGTAGGACCCAGTGAAAGGAAGTTAGGTCACTGGAGGAGAGGGTCAGAGGGCACCAAACAAACCCCTCTTCCTTCTAAGTTGATTATCTCAGGGATTTTGTCGTAGCAGCAGAAAGCTGACTAATCCCTATTGGCCTTTTGGATGGGGAAGAGATTTGGATACTGACACCAAAAATACTAAAATCACCCACTAGCTGTGTGTCTTTGGGAAAGCCATGCCCCTCCTGGGCCTTAATTTTCTTCTCTACAGAACAGGGTGTTAATTCTCTCTGGTCCCCACCCTCCGATTGTATGACATGCTGACTCCATGGAGAGCTGATGGAGAAGAACTGGGGTGGGGAGATAGTTACCCAGAAACTACAGGCAAAAATACAGAAAGAACACCCTGCTCTTCAGCCACCTGCTGACCGGAGGCAGGTGTGACGATTTGGGACATTGTGGAGTGTGCATAGGTTGCAGGATGATTCCCTTCCTGGCACTTGTGGCTAGACGTTGTCAGAGCATTTTTGTTGTTTTTGGTTGTTTGTCTTTCTGTCCTCTCCCTTCAGACCACCTCCTTTGCATGCAGTGGGCCACCAGCAGGTGAGAGACGGTTAGCAAAGGAGAAGCGTGCTCGACCGAACCTAAACTAGAACCCATGGATCTTGGGGGATCTTGAGGTCACAGCTCACTCAGGCCAGTGCTGATGCCTTGACCTCCTCTGCCCTATTCGCCACCCGAAGAGTCCCTGGGGGCAAACAGCAAAGCCTCAATCAGAAGCCGTAGACCCGGCCTGTGAATCGAGAAGATTCTGCCATGCCACTCTCCCTGTGTCTCTTCTCTCTAGGCCAGACTGCCTCAGACTGATGTGCTTGTCAAGTTGGTGTTTCACCAGTGGGGATAAAGTGTGTGGCTTTGGAACACACTTGGCCTGCACTTGACCCTTGCTCTGCCTCTTTGTATCTGTGCAATCACTACCAATCACTCCGGTCTCCCAAGCCTCAGTTTCCTCACCTGCAAAGGAAATCGACTCTGGTGCCAAATGGATGGGGAGGCGTAACATCTGGGTGACCTCTGTGGCTTTTCTGCCCTGTTGAGTGTCTCCCTCTCTCTGGAGAAGGACTCCTTATTGCTCTCATGGTTGGAAGCCACAGTGTTGAACTGCTCTGGCCAAATCATGTGACCACATGGAGCCAATCAGCGTGTCCTTGGAAACTTTCTACTGCAGCTGGGGAAATAAGGGTTCTTTCTTCTCTGTTGTAGGCTTTACATTGACACAGAGTTCCGGTCTTGGGCTGTGGAGACAGCTTTACATTGACACAGAGTTCCGGTCTTGGGCTGTGGGGACAGCTTTACATTGACACAGAGTTCCAGTCTTGGGCTGAGGGGACAGCTTTACATTGACACAGAGTTCCGGTCTTGGGCTGAGGGGACAGCTTTACATTGACACAGAGTTCTGGTCTGGGGCTGTGGGGACAGCTGAATCAGTAGGAGAAATTGGAGATGTGGGGAGAGTGACACTGGTTGTGTGTCATGCAGGGGAGGGTCAATCATCTTAGTCTAGAATGGACCTTGTTTTTCCTGTTTGAATGAATGCGCGTGTCATTTCCCTTTTCTGTCAAGCTGATTGGGGTTGGGTTTCTATTATGTGCAACCAAAAGATTCCAACTAACTAATACATCTCTCTCTCTCTCTCTCTCTCTCTCTCTCTCTCTCTCTCTCTCTCTCTGTGTGTGTGTGTGTGTGTGTGTGTGTGTGTGTGTCTTGCACAAGTGAGAGACCAGAGGCTGACACTGAGTATCTGCTTCGCTTCTTGGGACAGGGTCTCTCATGGAACCCAGAGCTCACTGGTTGGCTAGACTGGTCAATGAACTCTGAGATCTATCTGCCCCTCCAACCCCCAGCACTGGGGTTACAGACATGACCACACTACTAACTAACACATCTACTTAGCACAGCACTTGGCTTATAGCAAGGGCTCTTAAGTCAAGCCAGACTCTGTGCCCACTGGTGATGGAGCTGACCTTCCATATTCCCTTGCCCCTGGCTTCTTGTTGGGAGCACTTATGTGTGGATGTGTCTTCCCTGCCATCCAGCTCCCAAGGCTCTCGGGCATCCAGGGTGAAGTTTGAAGTTGGTGGGGGACTTGAGACTTGAGCCTGAGTGATGATGAAGAAGGCTGCAGCACCAGACCATGTAAAACAGGACCACGGACAGCAGCACACCAGCATGCAAATACCTGCCACAGGACACAGACACAATCAAGCTGCAGCCGTCTTCCCCCGTGTCGAGGCCTGATAATGAACAAGTAATTTATGTCCAGGAGTCAGTGGAGCCTGTCGCAGGCCAGGGCTGAAATGTTACTACGAGCGATTCCTAGGAAGGTCATTGCCCTGCCGTTGTCACTGTTAAGGATTGTCTGTAAGTGGCATGGCCTTGGAGGTGTCCCCTTGTTCTCTTGGCGTCTTAGAGGGAGAAAGCATGGTGCTGCTTTGGAACCAGTACCCTGGAACCTTTGTGAGTCTGACGTCAGCTGGTACACGGGTGAGGAGGAGTGCTGCAGGGTGGACCGGAGCCTGAGCAGCCGTGAGGACTTGTGGGTGGGTAGGATTTTGGCAGCCTTTTTTTGGTCAGATAGCAGAGCTAAACAAAACAAGACAAAGCGGCTTCGAAACCTTCCTGTCTGAATTAATTTGAATCAAATGCTCAGTGTGACAGGGACAGTGTCCTGGGTACCAAGCAACAGAGACTCTCCTCTGAGAGCGTGAAAAGAGAGGAATGAAGAGAGCACGAGGCTGGTGAGTGGGCCCGTCACTCAGCCCTTCCCCGCGGGCGTCAGTTTCCCTGTCTGTTAATGGTAGAGTCTTCACTGTCCTCAGTTGCAGTCAGAGTGTGCTTTAATACTCCCATTTCACGGGTGGGGAAACTGAGGCTCAGGGTCTCGCAGTTTCTGTTCCAGAGTTGGCCCTTTGGATTCCTGACTCAGTGCTCTTTCCGGACACAAAAGGATGGCTCCCCAGCACAGAAATATCTGGAACCCTCCCCAGCAGTGGCCTTGATCCTGCTCTGTCCCACCATCATTTTAGAGTTGAGGGCCCCGCAGGAAGTTTCCAGGCCTACTTCTGCTGGAGAGGAGGTGAGACGGGGTGCTCTGGAGACAGGGTGCTCTGGAGACAGGGACGCCTTTGAAGGAGGCGAGGGCACTGGTGTGGGTACTGCCTCGGATCAGCAGGGCCGTTTTCCAATGGAGGATCTGAAAGTGGGTCCCACATGCATTCATAGGCTCTTAGCTACAGGGCACTTAGTAATGGCTGCCTTCCTACTCTTGCAAAGAGTTTGCACTGCTTATTATGGGATGTGGGCTGTTAGGTAATGGTGAGTGATGGCAAAATGGGACTATGCAGAGAGTGACATGGTTGTATGGGCCTTCTGAGATGTTTGCTCTTGGAGAAATAGTTCTGAGGGCTAAAACTGAATGGTAGTCTGGCCTCTGCTCTGACGTCGGACACTAGAGACTCCAGGAAATTTCACAATGCCTTCCCTGGGCATTGCTCTCTGCAGCCATGCTGATGTAGGTCTTCCAGTGCATGGGAGGCTGCAGGTGCTCTGAAGTCAGGGAAGGTGCACCCATTGGAGCCTGCTTTCTCTAGAACCAGGCTTCCCTCCTAACCTGCTCTTGTTGTGCCTGATGCAGAAAATCAGTCCAGTAATTTCCTGATGAATTCATGATTATTCAGGGGACTCTCTCCCCTCCCCCATTCAGGGACTCTTCACTGATGGGAAGAGCCATTCCAAGCTCTGTCACACTCAGGATTACTTCTCTGTCACAGCTTTTCCCTGTCCCACTCTCTAGACTGACTAAGAGATGGGAAGGCACAATGACTGTACCTGTCCTTTTGTGGCCCTGGGACCCTGTTCATGTGACCTTTACCCCCACATCAGAGATGTGTGTCTTGGTCTTGGCCAGTGAGTGACCTCATGAGACCACATGGTCATGGCCATATGGCTCTAGTTTAAGGATACTTCAGACACACTGGGCTCATCCTCAAAGCCCAGTTCTGGAAGAGGAAACCTACCAAGCATAGCCACGCCTGTCTCTGGCTCCTCAGGAGGCTGGTCTGTTCACGATCTTCTCACTGGCCCATGGCTGTCTCTTGTAGCCAAGATCCAGTGTCCCATTTGGAAGCCAGAGTTCTCTGAGTGTCTTCGCTAGTGGTTCTGGGACTGAGGGGAATTTCTCACGGTGAAACGGCTCTGCCCTCTCATATCATGTCCTACATCTGCCCCAGAGCCACTCCCTCAGGGAAAGCAATGGGTATAGGTATGGAAGCACAGACTTATCTACAAGCCTCTAGTACCTTCTCCTGTCTTATGAGATTTGGCCCAAAGATGGTGATGGAAGAAATTAGGAGTCTCCCACTCAGCAACAGAATACAGCCTCCCCTGCAATTCCCCTGCTGGCCTCCAGGCGGAGAGGGTTTGGGAAATAACTGGTTCTGAGGGCCATGTATGCTTCCGGACTTATCTTTCCTTGCAACACCCAGGAAATCGCTCTGCCTCCCTCTCAACTTGCTGTGAACCTGATTGGCTCTGAGGAAGAGAAGGCAGAATGGCACCTGATTCTGCTGCTAACTTCTGTACGTCATGAGTATTTACCACAATCGTTAGTTTTAATGGCTACACCATATTTCATTGTATACAAGCTTTATAACTTGACAAATTGTTGAGTGCTCAGATGCTCTCACAGTCTTTTTTAAATTATTCTTAGAAAAATTGCTGGGTTGAGTTTCCCTGGGCCAAACTCCATCTGCTCATAAGTAAGGGTATCTGTTTTCATGTGAACGTTTGAGGGTATCCTGTACTACTCTAACATCTGTCCTGTGCACATTCCCAGAGATGCAGATACACACATCTATGCACACTGCACACACACACACACACACACACACACACACACACACAGAGCCACACACCTCCTTGCTGTGGAGCGCTGAGCTCATTGTCTTGAATCTAGACACAACATAAACTGCCCCTTCCCCCTTCCAGGCACTGCCAGAAAATGGAGGCACTCAGGACTGTGACACCTGCAGTGATCAGTGTTTGACCCTTGAGTGTGCTCTATTAAGAACCTCTAACAGCCCCCCACCACTCCTTCACACACCTTGCACACACCCGCACACCCAACAAAAATAATCTGTTGCTTGTGTGCAATTCAAATGGACCATGGTGCTCTGTGCTTCTGTTTGTCGAGTCTGGCAGTCCTAGGCTCGAGGAACGCAGTAGTGCTGCGGCATCAGAGGTGTCATTACCATTTTTTGGGCCATTGCTTCATGAGCAAAGACAGATCGAAGCGTGTGAATCCCCACTGCACCTAAATGCAGATAAACATGACGAACGGTAATGGCTCGGAGGAGCTGGTGCAGCGTTTCCGGGAGCAGGTGAAAGACGATGCTGTGAAAGAGCATTGGGATGCCAGAGCCCAGGCCACCTGCATCCTCAGGGTGCAGGTCCACAGGAGCACATTCTCTCCTGACGAAGGAAGGCTCAGGCTTGGAGAGACAAAGCTGGCAGTAGTGCCTGAGTTCCCAAGGCAGGTGACACAGTAGGTCACACAGTCTGTTCTGATGCCGAGGGACAAGTTTCAACCACCAATGAGTAAGGCTGGAGTTAGACTAACTAGGAGACCAACTTCTGTTAGGAACCCTGTTTTTATGGTGATGGGAACTCTGTGGTGCCCTGTTGGAAAGAAAGATGAAGGCACCTTAAACACTTCCTTCAACCCAGCCCTGGCTGAAGCAGCCTCCAGTCCACAGAAATAGGGGTGGATGATGTTCATATTCATGGGAACTAGGGAGTGATTAAAAAGCAGGGTCCTCCTCCCCTCTTCTCCAGCCTCCGTATCTTCTTTCCTTTATTGGGCACTGACTATGAGCTAAGTATTTGGGCATGATATCTTGGATGGTTTTACTTATTGTTTGGTTTTGGTTTTCTGTCTTGGGTGATTTTTCTTTATATATTTATTCATTCATGATTATTATTTTGCAGTTCTAGATGTGTAAGCTGGGGTTTTACATACCAGGCAGGTATTCTACTGCGCTGCATCCCTGACCTTCTTGATGATTTTGTGACACTTGTTTGGTGTTAGCTCATTTTATGGAGAGGAAACTGAAGTTCAGAAAGGTGAAATAACACTCGCACATGCGCATACACATGTATGCACACATACATTCACACATGGAGAGAGAGAGAGGGGAGAGAGAGAGAGAGAGAGAGAGAGAGAATCATATAGTTAAAAATCAGCAAAGCCATGACCTGAATTTATGTCTGTTTAACTTCAAAATCTTGCTTCTAGGGGCTGGAGAGGTGGCTCAGCTGTTGAGTGCATGGCTGCTGTTTCAGAAGACCAGGATTCAGTTTCCAGCACCCACACAATGGCTCACCATTACTTGTAACTACAGTTGCAGGAGATTCAGTGCCCTTTTCTGGCCTCTGAAGGTACCAGGTACACAAGTGGTACATATTCATACACACAAGAAAAACACCCATAGGCATAAAATAAAAATAAATAAAAAGAAAACTCTTTCTTTTTGCTGCAATGGCTCCACGGCCTAACTTCAAGAATCTATACACCTGAGTCGAGACACATCTTCTGGTCCATCCACTTCCACCGTGATACTTGGGCTGGTTGATCATTTAGCCACTGAGGCACTTGGACCCGAAGCTGGAGGATATTGTGCCTCCAGCAGGGACTCAGGCTTGTCTGTGGTTTCCTTCTCCTCACTGTTTTCGTCATGAGACTTCTCAGACTCTGGGCTCTCCTAGCCTTAGACTGTGCTTGGTTTATGGACCTATTTGAATTATTGTTGACACTAAGTGGAGGGCTTTTGGAATATGGGCTGAGAAAGAACTCAACCCATTCTCTCTTCCCCTGTGATACCCCAAATCTATCTATGGAAGGGAGAAACTCCCAAGGGTGTGTTCACTGATATCTGCCCAGGCAGGAAGAGCCAGTGAGGATGCCCCCTGTTGTAGAATATTTGTTCAACTATGGAAAGATATGTGCATATGTTTAATTATGTAAATATGTGTTGCTGTTTTATCTTGCCTGCCTAAAGCACCTGATTGGTCTAATAAAAAGCTGAACAGCCAATAGCAAGGGAGGAGGTATAGGCAGGACCTCTGGGCAGGGAGAGTATATAGGAGGAGGAATTTAGGTTCAAGAAGGGGAGAAAGAAAAAGAGATGCCAGGGAGATACCAGGGGCCAGCCAGTCAGACACAGAGGAAGCAGGAAAGTAGGACATACAGAATGAAAGAAAGGTAAAAAGCTCTAAGGCAAAACATAGATGAATAGAAACAGGTTAAATTAAGTTAAAAGAGATAGTGGGACAAGTCTAAGTTAAGGCCAAGCATTCATAATTAATAAAAGTCTTTGTGTCTTTATTTGGGAGTTGGTTGGCAGCCCAAAGAAAATTCCAACTACAAATGGCACCCAACATGGGCCCTGAATTTCCACATAGGGTCTGAGAAAGCTGAAAAAAAAGAGAGAAAATCCCCCCAAACCTAGATATGGCTCTTTTAAGGTGCACTGCTATGCAGCAGAACATTTGAGCAACCAGCATGCTAAGTAAAAACACCTGCCACAGTGTGGGCACCAACTTCCTATAGCTGGACTGGTTAAATGAAGCTCTTGTTTAAACACAGCTCCCTGCCAGGCCTGTGGGCTTAAGGCTTGGCTCTCGGGGACCCAAGGAGGGGGTGGAGCCAACCACCAGAGCCATACAGTGGAGGGCCTAGCTACCTGTTTAGCAGTTTAAGGTTTGGCTCACATAGTCAGAAAATGCTACAGGTGGAACAATAAAACAGGTCCAGATCAAAAAATTCTTTAAACAGGTTACAGTGTGCTTAAGAAAGAAAATAAAATTGGTATAGACAGTGGTGGGAAAAAATAAATAGTTTAAAAAATTAAGTAAAGTGTTTAAAGAAAGAGTAAAATAATATTTTTTAAAAAGACCACATAAAGATTGGAAATACAAAAGGAGTCTGGGTCCTGTATGGTGCTGTGTTGACTTTGAATTTTTTGAATGTTGATGAGTGAACAACAGTTGCTGAGAGACATGAGATTGTAAAAGGGACTGCTGAATTAAACCACCCTCGTTAATTTAGGGATGTCTTAAGTTTAAAATGGAATTCAGAAAATGTATTGTGTCGGGGGAGAGGTTATGCTTTTGTTTCCACAGGAAATGAAAGGCTGTGGATTCCTTCAAAATTAATAGAGGTCAGATTTGATTGGGGGAGACCCCCTGAAAATCCTGACTACAGACATAAAGAAATAAACCTGGAAAAACTACAAGACAGGTGATGTATATGCCGATCCTTTGACCTAGGAACAGCTCTCAGACTGGATGAGATATGATAAATCTTGTTGGTTACAGAGTCCTCATTACTTACTATTACATGTTATACTTTCATATGCCATGGGTAGAGATTTATATTACAGTTTGATTTTACAGTCCAAACAAACTTATAAAAACTTATATAAAGTTGACAGATGTCTTTTATCTGCTCAAACATAAAACAAAAAAATCATCTTTGGCTGGCTTGTGTACAATGCACAGTCCATACTTGTGTTAATGTAGATATGTATGTTACCTTTGAAAGTTTGTGTGTTTTCAGAGCAAGGGGATCAGACACCAGTAAAAATGGGTAGCCCAGGTGATCCAGCTTATCAGAGTGCCTCTGTTGCAGTTTCCTCAGAGTTCTGTGTTCAAAACAACTTCAAGGCTGCTAACTGAGATGGTCCAGCCTCACAGAGTATTCTAGCCAGGACTGCAGATAAGCCTTGCACTTCCCCATTGCACAGAGACTGGACAACAAGTGTTATAGCTAGGTTTCTTAGGACTTGCCCATTATCTCAATTTTCTCAGGGTCCCTGAGGATGCTGTTGCCCCCAGACAGGAGGAAGTAATTTTAAGAATACAATGCCCACATTCCCAAGATTTAGGGTGGGTGGTTTTTGGTCATTCAGTGGGTTATGGATGTTTGTCATCATTTAGTGAGGATATAGGAATATAGGATAAAAAGACACCTATTCATCTCAAATACTTTACATTGGTATGGATTTTGTAAAAAGATTATTGAACTTTACCAAGACAAGGTGAAGTAGTTCTTCAAAATTCCTGCTTCATAGAAAAGTCTGTCAGATATTCTAGGCCTATAGACTGAAGATTGATGCCCCAACATTGCAGAGGAACCTTGGGTAACTGTTTAGGCAGTCAGATGTCTTTGTCATTTTTATAGTTTTGGAAGTTGCTTGCTCTGCACTTTCTGTTTACTCAGGCAATATTATATCCTTCTTGGGTCTCTATTGGAGTTGAAGGTGAGATGGTTATAGTTATAGTTTTCCTTGTTATCAAATTCAGAAAAGAAGCTAATGTAAGAGGTTTTTTTTGAAAAGTTTATAAGGTTGAGAAACATAAAAGCTTAAATTGTTTATCTAAGAAAATGTTTTGAGGTCTAAAAAGATAATTTTGGGTTGATAATACAAGTTAGGATAGAAAGTAAATTAGGTACACAACTTTGGACTCACCAAGATAGGATAGATAATAGAGTATTTTCTCTGAATTTGCCAAGGACAAATGGAATGGATATTGTAAATGTAATTCTTACTTGATAATTGTTCTTATTGTATATAGTCTTACTATGTTAAAGCTAAAACCTTTCTTTTTATTTAGACAAAAAATGGGGAATGTTGTGGAATATTTACTTAACTTTGCAAAGATGTGTTGCATTTGTTTAACTATGTAAAGATGTGTTGCATTTGTTTAAATATGTAAAGATGTGTTGCTGTTTTACCTTGCCTGCCTAAAGCACCTGATTGGTCTAATAAAAAGCTGAACAGCCAATAGTGAGGGAGGAGGTATAGTCAGGACTTCCGGGCAAGGAGAGTGAGTAGGAGGAGGAATTTAGGTTCAAGGAGGGGAGAAAGAAAAAGAGACTCCAGGATGACACCAGGGACCAGCTAGCAAGATACAGAGGAAGCAGGAAAGTAGGACATACAGAATGAAAGAAAGGTAAAAAGCCCCAAGCCAAAACATAGATGAATAGAAACAGATTAAATTAAGTTTAAAAGAGATAGTGGGACAAGCCTAAGCTAAGGCCGAGCATTCATAATTAATAGTAAGTCTCTGTGTCTTTATTTGGGAGCTGGTTGGCAGCTCAAAGAAAATTCCAACTACACCCCCAGAATGAGTACCACCCAGTCTACAGGACTGCTTCATCCCTGGTGCCATAAGAGAGTAATGTTAGATTGGGCATGGTGGCACACACCTTTAATCCAGCACTCAGGAGAGGAAGAGGCAGGCAGGTCTCTGTGAGTTGGAGGCCAGCCTGGTCTACAGAGCAAATTCTAGGCTAGCCAGAGCTATATAGTGAAACCTTGTCTCTGAGAGTGGGTGGGGTGTCATGTTCAGTCATGCTTATAAATGTTAGCTACTGTGACAAACTTCCAAATGTGACAGCTTGAACACAATATTTATGTCTCACCTGTGAAGCGTGGCTGATGTTCTGATAGGTAGGAGTATGGCTGCCAGATAAAGATAGGATAACCAGAGGCTGGGAGATGGCCCAGTCAGTAACGTGCTTGCCATGCAAGAACGGGACCCAAGTTCAGATTCCTTTTTCTAGCATTCCTGTAAAAGCCATGCACTCATAATTTTAGTGCTGGGATGACAGAGACAGGAGGATCCCTGGGACTTTCTGGCCAGCCAGTCTAGCCAACTGATGAACTCCTGGATCAGTGGGAGCCCCTGTCTCAAAAAATAAAATGGAGAAGTGACTGAGGAATACACTTAACATTGACTTCTGCCCCCACCCCATGCACAGAAACCCGAATGCATACTTACCCACATACACATGCACACAAATAGGTATGCACAGAAACAGGACAGCTGGTTGCATCAGTTTTGATAAACAGGGCCTAAATTTAAAAGTCTAAGACATTTTCCAAAACACAACCCAGTGATCTTGGGGGCCCAGAACTCCTTCAGAAAGGTCATTTGGGGTCACTCTGTCCCAAATATGGGACACATTGTAACTGAAGATGTATTCACTGCTTATCTGAAATTAAAATTTAATAGAACATTCTGTTTTGAGTTTTGCTAATTCTGGCTGCTCCAGAAATATGGGACTCCAATACTGACTCAGGGGTTCAGGTTCCCTTACACTTCAATTCTGCCACCTTTAGCTGTGATGACCAATGTTATGTTTTCAGTTTAAATTACTGTGCTTCAGAGATCTATAAAACAAAACACCCCCAAAGTGTAAACCCCACTTCCTGGAATGCTGTTGTTCATGGAAGATGACAAACATCATGTGTTTGTGTCTGTAAACAAGCTTGGTTGCCCCAACTGCACAGGATGTGCTTGATCAATCCTAGGCAGGAGGTGCGTCAGGATGTGTGCTCGCACGAAGGCAGGAAGGGTGTACGTAGCCTTGTGAGATTTGCCTTCGTAATCCCTTGACTAATGTAACTGGGGACCATGGTCCGGGAATCCCCAGCCTCGGGTATGGACCTGGCCAGTATCCATGGTCCTGGTCAGTATTTAATAAAGCATCTTATTTATTAACATTTATTTATGGTTGGACTTGTGAATCTCTGAATGACCCATAACACAACCTGTGTGTTAGGCCCAAAGGCCTCCAGCCACGGCAGTGCTGGTGGCATGTCTTAGACAGGAGGATTTTGACTGAGTAAACAGAATTGTAATCAAGTAAACAAGCCTAAAGGCAAGTTTAAATCATCGGTTAGGGAAGGACTCCTTGGAGAGGTGGTATTTGAACAGAACTGTTTTGAAGAAGGGCTAGCTGGAGGAAGTCTGTTTACTAGGAGAGTGGATTTTTTTTTTTAAGTCAGGGTTTCTCTGTGTAGCCCTGGCTGTCCTGAAACTCACTCTATAGACCAGGCTGGCCTTAAAATCAGAGATCCACCTGCCTCATGAGTGCTGGGATTAAAGGCATGCAACCCTACCACCCGGTTGAGAGCAGATCTCTTAAGGTAGTGTCTATTCACCGGGAACCTCTCCTTGGCCCCCAAGGTCAACTACCTCAGGCAAGGGTCAATCTGGTCAATCTGGACAGATCCTGATGCCTGTATCACCTCAAAGACCCCATCCTGCTGTCCTGTAAAACCTTCTTGCTTTCCCACCATTTTGCTCTTCTCTCTGTCCCCTGAGAGACAGCCTTGGCATTCTGATCACCATAAACCTTTCTTTCCAGCCACAGAATGGTCTAGTGGTACACAGGGGTACTTGCTTGCTTTCTGCATGGGTATGTCCTGGTTCTCATTCTCCACCCCGTCTGCCGTGTCCTCCCATTGAGGGTCTGTGTCCTTTAGTGGGAAATGGTTTGCCATACTTAATTCAGACTCAACCTCTCTGCTTTTCCCCTCCAGCCTCCCACACCCCTCTGATTGCAGAAAGATTGTCTTTGGGTCTCCGAATCATTAATTTTGGTAGTGTAGCTGCTGCCTGGCAGAGCTTTTTCTGCTCTGAAAAACTCCGATTATAAATAGTTCAATAATACATGTCCTCCTGAGTTTAAGGCTCTGGCTTATGTAATTGGAAATCTGGATGGGAAGCAAGTTAAAGTTGATGCCATAAAGACAGTAAAATAATTAATCACTTTGCTCTGTTTAATAGATTCAAGGGCACAAGAACAGCCCTGTGGCCAGAGCCAGTCATCAGGAATGGCACTTGCTGTCACCATGATCTTGGCAGGCCCTGGGGACACAGACCCCAGAAATCATCAGTGGGGGTGGGGCCTGAGGATTGGGCCTGGCCAAGACACCCACCCCCTCCACTTCATCCAAGACCTGCTCGTCAAGACACACGTGACACTGCCCATCCCCCACACTGTGGTGATATTTTCTTTTGTATTAAAATGTTATATTTTAATAAATAAAGTTGCCTAGGGGTCAGAGCTATTAACAAGCCATAGCCAGAGTCTGGCGAACAAGTAGTGATGCGGCAGTTAGGCAGTTGGGCTTACCACCAATGAGAAGGCAGAACAGAATTCTATAAAAGGACAAACCCCCTTTTGAGCCGGGAGTCGTTGCTTCAGGGAGTGACTAGCGAACTGAAAGCAGTTAAGGCTCTTAGCTCTGACCTCTTCGGCTTTTCTCTTTACTTGGATAGTTTGTTTCTTTTTTAGATACAAAGTTACAACTACACCACACTTTATCTGTCTCTGGTCCCAGGATTCTTGTGTGTCCTCCAGCGAACAAGAGCCTGGTCCAGCCACCCAGTTAGCGCCCAGGCTCACTCCTCCTCAGCCCACAAAGGGCTTTGGCTTCTGCTGTCCTGTTTTGTCCTCACCTCATGAAGTGGGCAGGATAACTATGCCCGCCCCCCTCATGTGTCCAAAACTTGGAGATTCAGCTGGCTTCAGGAGAAAGCCATCTCTCATGTACCTTTCCCAAAGGTACCTAGGTAGGGAGTGGAGCTGGGCTTGCTGTCCCACCTGTGACTCTTCAGCCTGAGTTCTCTTCCTCAGCTGAGTGGCAGGGATGGGAGGTGCAGGCGTCCCGAGGAAGCTGGTCCAAGGGTAGGGCCCTGCAGTCAGTTGGACTCATGGTTTGCATTAGGATGCTCCAGGCACCACTCCGACTGCTCTCAACATGGCCCAGCATTTGTTTTTCACGTCATGAAGGCAACTTCTGTCCCAGGACCTGGTGCTATTAGCCTGAGTCTGTCTAAGGTGATTTCTGGAGTGAGCAAGTATCCCGAGGCAGGGACAGCCAGGCTGTGGTAGTATCTCTGAAATCAGGCTAACCCACTTTTGGGCCTCCTTCCCACCACTCAGAAACTGTGCGATCTTGGGGGGCAGAAGTGACACTTCTCTGAGCCCCAGTTTCTCTGCCTGTAAAATAGAGTGGTAGTGCTGCTGTTCTTACAGCCTTGAAGCCTGAATGATCGTTATCCGGAAAGGGCCTGTCAGCCTGGTGGTTGTCAGCAGACAATTCAGAAGTTGCAAAAATGGCTGCTGTTGACCTATTGAATTCTGGCAGGCAGATAGTGCAGGGACCTGGGTTTCTGAGGTGGGAGGATGCTGCAGGCTGTGCCCTCCATGCCTCTGTCTCTCAGAGTAGGGGGTGGGGGCTGATGAAGAAGGTTGGGCAGGGTCCATTTCCTCCTCGATCTAAAATGAATGCAGTCTGGTGGGTCCCACTTGGCATCATCCACCACTGTTTACCTCACCAGCCTTCCCTGGCAATGCAGTCAGGCCAAGCTGCCCTGTGCTCCCATTTCACTGAGGAGAGAATGGGAAGTGCAAGGGATAATGGGACTCTTTAAAATTCCCCTTACAGGTAGAAGGGATTCTTGGGTTCCTCTCTGGGGTCCCCAGAGTAACTTGAGGTCACCTTGTGGCCAGCTCGTGGCAGGCAGGCACGTGAGCACTTCTGTCTCCAGTGAGAGATGCGCTGACCAGGGGAGAAGGCCTTGCTCAAGGTGACTATGAGTTCTGCTCCTCCTGTGCTGGTGAATGAACCATCCATCTTTGGGGGAGGGCCCAGGACCCCCCCCACAGGCCTCCTGGGTGGCTGTGAGCTTTCCAGACACTCATCTTACCAAGCTAAGCACAGAAGCTGGACACTCAGGGGCTGCTGGGTGATCTTGAGGATGTGCCTTTCCCAGTGGGGGCAGATGGGAGTAGAGGATCTGAGCTTAATCACAATGAGACAGCGAGTGTGGGGGTGTGGGACGTATGGGATGTTTCTATGGTGTGTGTGTGTGTGTGTGCGTGCGTGCGTGTGTGTGTGCGCGTGCGTGCGTGTGTGAGTGTGCGTGCGTGCGTGCGTGTGTGTGTGTGTGCGTGCGTGTGTGTGTGTGTGTGTGTGTGTGTGTGTGCGTGCGTGTGTGAGTGTGTGTGTGTGTGTGTTTGGGATATGTGTGTGTAGGGGATGTATGTAGTGTGTTTTTATAGTGTGTGAGTGAAGAGTTATGGAGGAAGCAGCAGGGTTGGTCACTTAAGCCACAAAGGGCAGAGAGGACACTCCAGACAAGAGGGACAGACAGCATGACTAGAAAGACAGGTGGCAAGAGGTGAATCCACAGCTTGGTTGGGGTATTGGAGGGACAAGCTGTTGTCATGATAAGACCCAGCATGATTGGTTAGAGCAAGGTGGTGGAGACCTTGGCCACCAAGCTTCGAATGGGGGATTATTCTGAGAGGACTCCGTGGCCACCACAGGTCTTCAGGCAGCAGAGGACCATACTTTGGAGAAGCTTCTAGAAGGCAGATGTGCTTTGGGGAAGCTTCTAGAAGGCAGATGTGCTTTGGAGAAGCTTCTAGAAGGCAGATGTGGCAGCGGTGTGAGAAGATGGATTCAGAGGGTCAAGTGTGGGGCAGGAGGCTGAGAGCAACCAGATGTGGTAATTCAATCCGACTGAGAGGGAGGGACTCCAAGAGAAGACACAACCCTGGTGTCAGCAGTCTGCATGGGACTGAGTTGGGGACTCTGGGTTTTCTGGTCAAGAAAACAGAAATGGGGGCTGGACAGATGGTGAAGAGCACTAGTTGCTCTTGTAAAGGACCCTGGTTCGGTTCCCAGAACCCACATGGTGGTTCCCAACTCTAGGGGATTCCAGGGGATCCAACACTCTTTTCTGAACTTTGAGGGTACCAGGAACATAAGTGGTACACATACATACATGCAGGCAGAACACTCATACACATAAAAGAAAACAAATAAGCCAGAAACAGACAGAAATGGAGATGTCGCTGCCCAGGAAGAGGAGGAGCCAGCTTAGGGAGAACTTGCCAGGATGGTCTGCCCACAACTGTCTGCTTGAACATAACCTCCCCAAGTGCTCAGCTTTCTTTCCTTCATGAGGCCAGACTCATGGGAAATGATCACACTCATGTTTGCTTTTTACCGGTCTAGCATGGAAGAGAGCAGGGATTCATGTCGAGCACCTACAGTATGCCCACAGTAGGTGGTCACTAAATATTTGCCAGGGCATAAATGAATGGCTCACACTGTGCTGGAGAGGGACTCTGGGACAATGATCCAGCTGGACTAGAGAGTGAGCAAGAATCCTCTATTCTTGGAGGTCGGCGGCAGGAGCCCAAAGGAGTATGAGATGGTCTGAAGAGGGACTGGACAGAGAGCAGCGGTTCACCTTCTGTACCCTGGACGGTTAGCACAGGCTAGCCTGGAAGAAGATGATGGGCGTTTCTTCATGAACGATGAGCCTGTGCTTCAGCCCAAGGGACCTTTTCTCTGCATAAGGGGCTATATAGTAAGAAGGCAGCGGGGTCGAAGAAGTGGACTTGAGAAAGTGACCTCAGCTTCAAGGCTGATGTGTGTGGTTCCTCTTGGAACCTGTGGTGGAAGAAGGTGGGGACACAGGCAGGGGGCTTGCTTGGGTAGAGCCTCCAGAATCCCAAAGGCAGAGAAGTGGGGCTTTATTGTACAGGAGAATGACCAATAAGAAGACTCACTGTGGAAGAGCCCGCTCCAGAACTGGGCCATGGTGCTGCACTTAAGTGAGAGGCCTCTGGCCACCTCCAGCTGAGAAACCCTGGCTCTGTCCAGCTGGCACCCCAGGGTAGGCACTCAGGCTCATGAGCTCCACCCACAATACCATCCTGGGCTCTCATTAGACATTCATTAGTGGTTTCCTGTGGGGCAGCCAGTCTTCCCACCTCGAGGAGTTCTAGATGCCTTTGGTCTCTTTTCACTCAAACCAAGGCCTTTGAGGGCAAGTTTAGTGGATCTGGCTTAACTCCGAGGGCTAATACAGCGGACCTGGGCACTTCCTGTACTGGTCATTATTCTAGGTTTGAGGTCACAACTTCAGACCTGCTCTCACAGGGCTCACAGTCCCTGGCTGAAAGCAGAAAGTAAATACACTCTTCAGTCTGCTCTATGAATTTATGCTCACGATAGGAAGCATGCCCAGAAATAAAATAATAGCAACATCATTTAGAGACAGCTACTGGGAAAGTGACATTTTTAGCAGAGCCTGGGAGAAGGACACCATTCACCAAGCAGAGGGAAGTTGGAAGGGGGGCTTGTCCCTAGGCAGAGGGAACAGCATGGACCAAGGTCAGTTGCTGAAATGAGCTTGCTCCATGCTGGGCTGAGCAGCCAGCCTGGAGGGAAGACCTGGGGTGAGTGCAGAGGCTGGCAGGCAGCGTTCACTCCTGACTGTACTCAGGGCTGAGATTTTTTTTTCCCCCTCAGGACCTGGGGGAGCCGGTGAAGGTTTTTACAGAGAAGTGTCCTGCGGTTTTCAAACAGCCTCTCTGACTTTGTGTGAAGAAGATGAGGACAAGCAAGGGGATTTTTATTGTGGGGGCCTGGGGAGGGGATTTTTATTGTGGTGGCCTGCCTTCCTCCTCAGGTAATTAAAGGAAACTTGGAGAGGAGATAACACCCATCTAGAACTTGAGGGCGATGCTGAGGAGGTGTTGATTGTCTTCTGTCCTCTCCAGATGGAGATGAGTTGGTCTGTGCAAGCCACTGGCATGGCTCAGGTCAGGAGAGATGGACTGGGATGTCTCATAAAGCCACACAGATTCGTTTAGCCCCAATGCACCTTACTACATCCCTTTCATTTTGTCAAAGGCCAGTTTCTCTTTCTTATCACAAGCCCACCATTCGGTTTTCTTGGGCGGGAGTCTTCTTGAGTCCTGGCAGTTGAGAGGCAGGATTCAAACCCCGCTTCCTCCATCTCCACATTGGAAGCTCTAGCCATTTGGCTGTTACTCTGGCTTCTGAGAAGTCTTTACCTTCAGGAAACCTGTCCAGCGGGACTCATGGTTGAAGCAGAATTCAAACATCCCCAGCAAGGGGAAGGTGTCTCTGCCACAGCAGCACTGGAGAGAGGCTGATCCGTTAGGTTGTAGAGACCATGTGAGCAGGGGCTGGTGAATGTCTACTCATCCCAGCCTCTGCCTGGCACGGGACAGTTCCTCCAGAAGTATTTGTCATGTGAGTGATGTGTTTACTAAGCTTTCTGAAGCCCAAGGTGCAAGCGCCCTAAGAATCGCCCTAGAAACAAAACAACCCTCCCACTGAAACAGAACCAGTCTCAGCTTCTCAGGAGCTACAAAAGGCGGGCATGCCAGTCAACATGCACAGGGATGAAAAGCAATGAAAAGAGGCATCCTAATAACAGAACCCCAAACCGTGAAAAGACAATATGCTCGTCCCAGAATCAAACACTTGTGTGGTAAGAGCCATCTTCCAGAACCGCTTTGCAAACTGACTCTTCAAGCTAGGTCCTCTATGCAGGGCCCATTGCTTTCTCGGTCACCTGCCCGGGCTCCCTCTCCTGCCCGGGGATTTCTGGAGCTCAGTTTTTGTTTTTTCTCCTTCAGACAGTAACCACAGTCTCTTCCCCTCATCAGTGGCAGTGTCGTGAGGGGCTCTGGGGGCCACCTCGCCACTGACTTTGTAAATGACCAGCTCCGTGTAAATGACCATATTCTCTTCAGAGTTTATAGGCATAATGGAACCGTGCAGCCAGATTCAAACGAAAGGACAAATGTCATTGGCCAAAATGAACAATTATAGGAAACAAAGGGAAAATAACGATTAAAGATCTTTCATTACAGCCGGCTAATTATCATGAGTTCTGGACTTAACTGTTCAGGCATAGAATTAAAAACCTTAATTATATTGTCACCTTTGTCTCTCAGCTCCCATCGCCACAAATGAATCCATTTACTGTAAGTGCTGCTGATGAGCAGCAATTGATGGCAGTCCCAGCGAGGTGGGAGAGGGGGCCCCGGAGTGGGAGGGAGGACGTATGTGTACCAGGCAATACGACCAGGCCTGCGCAGCTGGGCGGCATCTGCATTCCAGGACATTATAAATTAGGAACACTTTTAATGAGACAAATACAGGTTTGATGGATTTTATGATTTCTTCTCCCCTTCAAACCACTAACAATGCTCCTCCTCTTCCTTCCTTTCTATTAGAGCAGGGCGCTTGTTAACTGATTGCATTAATGGTCTTTGGAGACAGGCTGAACGTACGAGGACAGGGGGGACCTCCCTTGTGAGGGTGTCAGAGGGCTCTTTTCTCTGAAGAAGACAAGTCCCGTCTGTTGTTCCAAATGGGAGCCTTTTAAAGCCCACAACTGTGAGCAGAAAGGCAAGAGCATTCTGAGAGCAGGGCAAACTGGAAAAGAAAGCTCTAGGCTGGCTGGGAGATAAAACCCTCCATGCCATCCGGGGATGGGGGTCACTTTGAAAGGCCAGCCAGTTCAGTAAGAGTCAGGTGTAGATTCCAGAGAGATGGCCGATGGCCAAGTGGTCAGTTTCTTGACTTCAGAGTATGGTGGAATGTAGCTGGGAACGAGGACTGGTAGAATTACAACCAATCCCAGAATTGTGATTCTGGCCACAAACTAGGGAAATGAATTGCTCGGGCTTGGATCTAGGCTCCAGCCTTTCTTGTGATTCTGAGCCAGTCACCCGACTTTCTTGTGCCTCAGTCTCCTCATTTGTAAAGCAAATTGACAGTGCCTACTTCTTAGGAGACTCCAGGCCAGCAAGATGGCTCAGTGGGTAAGGGCCCTTACAGTCATGCTTGACGACCTGAGTTCAGTCCCTAGCAAACACGTGGTTGAAGGAGAGAACCAACTCCTACAAATAGTCCTTTTTCACACACACACACACACACACACACACACACACACACACACACACCCCTAATAAAGTGCCTGTCATACCATAAGAACTATTAAGTATTAAATATGCCAAGTAGAATATAGCCCTGGTTCAAAAGTTAAGTCCTCACAGCATTCCTTAACCTCTGGGCTTCAATTTCTCTCCTATGTGGGAGGAGCCACACATAGACTTCAGAAGTTTACGACAGGAGTCAATGAGAAGGCCTGAGTTTGCTATTGCTGTGGATTGCTGCTGCGTAAGCTCTGGGTCTGTGATGAGCCAGCTTAGCTATCAGTGTTTCAGAGAGATAAGGCGGGGATGCGATCCTGGGGAAAGGTAACACAAACCAGGTGGAAAGCCATCTGCTAACACACTCGGTGGTTATGGCTGTTGTAGGTGGAGGCTGGTTCCTGGGGCAAGCCCTGTGCTGGGTTCACGGCAGGATGGCAAGTGTTGACCTCCGCTGGAAACGAGTGAAGTCTCCACCCCTCCCTGTTCATCTGGGGACGGAGTACAGGCCTACCCTGGTGTCAGTGGGAGAGTCGGGAGCCTGTGTTACCATGGTGATGTGGAGGAGTTAATGGGATGGAACTTCTCACAGGGCTGGCTGTGGGGTAGCACAGTGGCACGGAGACTCTGGAAACAAAAGGGGACACCTTGGCCATGCTGGGCCACCACCAAAGCCAGCTTGAGCACTGGGGCTCCAGAGTCTGCTGCTGGGGCTTTCCTCCCGCCGCTAAGCTGTCCCCTCTGCTACCACATGCTCAGTTTCCCCTTCCTCGTCAGGGAAGAGTCCTCAGGAAGGACAAAGATAAGGCAGGGGGATGTCAGGGCGATGCCAAGGAGAGAAAAAGGAAGTGGGACTTGGAGACAGGAAACAGGAGGCAGGAGGACAAATGCCCCCCCGGGGTATGTACAGTCCCCCTGGTCCCATCACACTCCAGTGGAGGAATACAGACAGTTGGGTCTCAAGGGTGACTAGAGGCCTTTATGTCCTTCATTGCTTTTGTCTCTCCAAAGACCTTGGCAGCAAACAACGCACTACTTCTGGTCCATTTTACTGCGAGCTGCCGCTCTGAGGTGATGAGCTACTCCGGGTCGGTGCTAGGTCCTCACAGCCAGGAGACTGGCAGGGCTGAGGTAGACAGAGCTCTGAGTTTCCCTCATTCCAGGGGTATTAGTCTTCTTCAGCAGAGGCCTGAGATCCATCTTCAGTTCTGAAATGGGCTCTCTGAGTCCCAGAGGCAGCTCGGTGAGAGCAGCTGCTTGACCAGCAGGTGTAGCCCCTGCCAAGCACCGAGTCCCACAGGACTGATGGGGTCTGGGGAAGAAGACCAGACCTGATGTCACAAGAGAGTGGGCTTGCATTCTTCTTCCTCAGAAGCTCCTCTTCTGACCTTGAGTTGGCCCCCTGCCTCGGAGCCTCTGTGTCCCTGTCTGTAAAATGGGGCCACACGTGACTTGTTCATCTCACAGTTGGCAGGAGTTAGATACTGTGTTAATTTCTTTTCTATTATTGTGATAAAACACTATGACCAAGGCAACGTATAAAAGAAAGAGTTTAACTGGGCTCACGGTTCCAGAGGTTAGAGTGTGGGATGGCAAACAGAGAAAGGCAAGGTGGCCGGCAGCTGCAGAAACAGCTGAGAGCTCCCATATTAATCCACGAGTGGGAGGGAGGGAGGGAGGGAGGGAGGGAGGGAGGGAGGGAGAGAGAGAGAGAGAGAGAGAGAGAGAGAGAGAGAGAGAGAGAGAGAGAGTATGTACTGGGAATGGCACAAGTCTTCGCAAACCTCCAAGCCAGCCCTCAGTGACGCACCTCCTCCAGCAAGGCCACACCTCCTAACCCCTTTCAAACAGTTCTACCAACTGACGATCGAGTATTCAGATACATGGGGGCCATTCTCACCCAAACCACCACACGTATTAAGACCATGAAGAGGCAAGAGCTGGGATGCTGGCCGGTGTGATGGTTGACCTGCTCCTACTGTGGCCTTGAGACTCTCAGCCAGGCCCAGAGGCCATGTCCTCCGCCACCAGCCCTTCTTCTTGCCCATACTTCATTGTTTTCCAAAGTCCCAAGACTGACACTCTTGAGACGTTGCTCTGGTTGGTTCTTCCACCGGAAAGTTCTTTCCCAACAGGAACCACGCCACCCCTCGCACCGCAGGAGCATGGGGGGACAGTGACTGAGCACTGGAGGGGCTCAGCTCAGCAGGTGCAGGCTGCACATCTGTCAGTCCTGCACATGTGTGGGCACCGAGGCTTACATTAGGCAACTGTCCTCTGAGGGTGAGAGCAGAGGACGCCGTCTCCGGCCCTGAGTTAGTGAGTTCAATGCCATCTCCCCGTTGCTAATTTAATGTGGGTCCCACTCCCAAGGCCGGGTAGGTTGGGAAGAATGTACTTTTATGAATCAGGGTTCTTAACCACTGAGCCATGGCTCCATCCCCATGAATCAGGGTTCTTGAGTTGCAGATAATAAAAATAATGTTAGCTGTTTGAAGAAATGAGGGACTTTTGATAGAAAGCCAGCTGTGCATGGAGTCTGAGAAGTGCTTGAGGAGCAGGGCTCAGCTGGATCTCCAGAAATCACTCCTGGGGCTGTACTGCAGGGCTGTACCAGGGGAGTCCCCACCTCTAACACGAGACATGTGGAGGACTCAGAAAGCAGCCAGCCAGATGCACAACAGCAAAGTAGAATGGCCTTGGGTCTGCTCTGCTTCCTGACTAACCAGGGCACCTGCAGGCGCTTCTGGACAACCTGAAACACAAGGACGGTAGCCTGGACTCACCTGCCAAATAGTCTCCTGAAACTGAAACTATGTCTTGGCTGCCAGGGTATCTTGGAAATGTAGTTTTGGTCTTAATTCTATATTACGGTGTCCCACTGCTGTGTCCCAGACAGTGTGTTTGTCCCTTTCCTCTTTGCTATGGCCCCCACAAGGGGCGATGTAAGGATGGAGAGATCCACGTTGGCTCCTGGCTAAGGGGATACAGACCCTTGGGGCGGGGAAGGCACTGTGGCAGTGGGACCAGTTCTCAGTCGTGGTGGCAGGAGGCTGCTTGCTCACATCTTAGAGGATCAGGAAGCAGAGAAAGCAGAATGCTGGTGCTCAGTGATGGTTTTCTTCTTCCTGTTTCTTTCATCCATGACTCTAGCCCACAGGATGGTACTGTTCACATTCGGGGTAGTTCATATCCACACAGTTAATCCTCTCTGGAAAAGCCTTCACAGAAAATCCAAAAGCAGTCCTCACCAAATGCTCTAGGTGTTTCTTTTCCAGTCAAGTTGACAATCAAAAATGACCATAACAACCAGAGTGCGGTCTTTCTTTTACCTCTTTGTGGGAAGCCCCTGGCAAGATCATGGGACTCAGTCAACCATTTAGTACATAGGAAAGGGATGGGTGTAAGGGCACATGGCCAGAATTTCTCATCCTGGCTGCATATGGAAACGTCTGGGAGTCACTTCTCAGCCTCCTGACTAAGACCTAGTGAAAAGCACAGGTGCACATCCACCAGCAGCCAGGAGGTGGAGCTGTCCAACCTGGGGTGGGCTCCGGGCTTCAGTCTTCCATTTATGTTTACAGTACTTCAGGGATGCTAACATGTAGCTCAGGCTGAGACACGCTGGACCAGATGTTCTGCTGTGATCTGATTGGTCAGGATGGAATAGTGCCACCCTTGTATTTTAACCAGAGGATGTATTTGGTTTCATCAAATCCTTGCAGAATGAAGGCAAGCGTCCCCTCTTTGTGGTGAGGACATGGAGATTTGGAAAGCTGGGGAGACCAGGAAGGTAGTGAGGAGCTAGAAGAGCATTCTAGTTCCATTTCTCTTGCTGTGACAAATAGCAACTCAGGGAGAGAAAAAGGCTCGTTGGGCTCACAAACCAGGTTCTGGTTCATCATTTGGGGGAAATCGAGGCAGGAACTTGAAACATCTAGTTATGTTACATCCACAGTAAAGGAATGAGAGAAATAAATGTATTTATGGTAACTTGTATTCTGTCTTTTTTTCTACACTTATGCAGCCTGGGATCTGGATCGAAGGAATAGTGTTATTTCCCACCTTATCTAGCAGCCACCCCCCATGGAGGCACTCTTCCCCAGTGATTCTAGATTGTTCCAAGTGGACAATTACAACGAACAACAACCTAACAAAGAAGATGATTTTTGTGGCCTTGCCTTATGAAACCTCATCGCCAACAGCGGGGAATCTTTGTGAGGAAGCGAGAGTTTGGACTGTCCATTGAGGGCCAGGCTTCAGGGACTGTCTCCCTCTGGTCCCAGCCAGTCTTTCTGTCCAGCTGCAAGAGCCTCCAGTGCTTTGCTTACTGAGACAGGGTCTTAAACACTTTCCTACCTCTGCCTCCTTTGTGCTGTGATTACAGCTGGAAACACCAGGTCTCTGCTGTTCTTTGAGGCAGGATTCCTCCTGCTTGGGCCCAGTTCAAGAGGCTGAGTGTGAAAAGGAGGGGTTCTGGCTTGGAGCACATTTCCTTCTGGGAGACCATTGGTGTAGAGGCTACTTACGCTCAAAGAACCCTGAACAGGCTGTGCATAGGCCACCCTGTGATTGGCTGCTGGTGCTTTCCCAAGAGGATCTGACCTCTTGTCTGTGACCAAGATCCATTCATCACACTGAGCGTCTCCTACATTGAAAGAGATGGGGTTATGGATGGCCCTGGGAGAAAAATGGACCCCAGCTTCTGAGTAAATGGATTTATCTATTCCCCGGCCTCAGGTCGGACCATGCTGGCTGGCAGAAGTCATTTATCTCTTTGAGAGATGATTTTAGAAATACGGTCATGGATGTGTCATTTCTGTGCTCCCCAACCGCAGGATGAGAGAGGAAGGACCGAAGTGTCTCCCGCCACTGGGAGACAGCAGGAGGCCCCGCTGCAACCAAGGCTCTGCCTGACAGCGGGGTCCAGGCATGGATGCTAATTACTACATCCTTTCTGAATCTGGGAGTCTGGGTGGTTCCTCTTCACTTCCTTTTGATTATCTCAGGGCTATTCTGAGAGAGCCAGGACGAATTAAACAGAGCTGCTGTGCACATTATTATGGCCCCTCTCTGGGTTCAAATGAGTCTCTTGAAAATAGGCCTTTTTATTCTGTTTGCCTCTCCTTAAATTGTAGCCCAGCCCTAAAGGCATGGATCGATTGTGCATGTCTTTGCCTTGTAGTGAGCCAGCCTGTTTATCACTTCTGTGGTCCTGGAGTTGTGAGTGTAGATGGGCTTGCTGGGGCCATGGCTCCTCCCACCAACCTCTCCTGTCCACTCAGACCAGAGGAAGCTCTGCTCCCAACCCTTCCGTTTTTAAAGAAGCCACTTACACCTCACATTTGGGACTAGTGGATATGAGGTGAGTAAGAGGGCAATGGGAGTCTTTATTTCCTTTAAGTCCATGTGAGTGCATGGACCTTGATTTGGGGACAGGAACTGTTACAGTCTTCTTCAATGAAGGAAGTTGTATCCACGGAGTCACAACAAGTGACTTTCAAGCAGAAAAGAGACGGCCATGCCCAGGGGTCTGTCATCAGCTAGGGGCCCAGAAATTCTATCCTGACACACTGATCTTACCCCGGTCTCTGATTCCAGAACTTAACCACAAAGCTGTGACCAACTTCTTTCCAGTCTTTCTGTGATCTTGACTTTGTCAACATTTTAACTCTTTGGTGACTCCTGCTGTACGCCTTGGCTATAGGCCTCCTGCAGGCAAGCTCTCCCAGGGGAATGCCCAGCCAGAGGACTCACGGTGGCTAGCCAGTACTGTTGCTCTGTCCTAGGCCCTGGGCTAAGTACTAGCCTGTGTCGTCACTGTTTCTTCACAACAGCTGGGGACGTGGTGTCATAAAAATGAAGATATTGAGGCACAGAGGTCGTATAGCTTGCTTGTGATCACAAAATTGTAGGTGGTAAAGCCAGAGTGAATCTCAGGAATTCTGGCACCATGGACCCTTAACCTCTGCCTCAGCGAGCTCACGGCAGGTCTTGGGAGATGGGCAGGGAGTAGTCAATGACTCTATCCACTGATCTCTCACCTGGCCACATTCCAGCCTCTCTATTCCTGCCACACCTATGGTGTGGTCCATCCGAGCACTCTCTACCCTTGCCTGCAGACACTGTCCTGAGAGAGCATCCCAATATGCCACTTCTCTAAGTCCCATCACATGACCTAACATCTCCCAAGTGTCTGATTTAGGAGTGTTTCCAACCCATCTGGTCTAACCCTCCACTGCATTTTTTTGTGGCTCCCAACTGGCCAAGCAAAAGAATTTACCATGTTCTGCAGATTAAATATTTTCACATCTCCAAGCCTTAAAAAAAATCTTTTATTATGATTACCATTATTATTTTGGGACAGGGTTCTGTGTAACAGCTGGTCTCAAACTCACTATGTAGCCAAGTATGGTGGTTTGAATGAAAGTGTCCCTCATGGGCTCTAATGTTTGAATGCTTAGTCTCCAGTTAGTGGAACTGTTCAGGAAGGATGCAGAGGTGTGGCCTTGTTGGAGGATGTGTGTCACTGTGGGTAGGCTTTGAGGTTTCAAAAGCCCACACCAGGTCCAATCTCTTTCTCTCTTTCTCTGCCTCCTGCCTGTGGATCAGGATATAAATCTCTCAGCTCCTGCTCCAGTGTCTTGCCTGTCTGCTTCCTGCCATCTTGACCATGGACTAGCCCTCCAAAACTATAAGCAAGTTCTCAATTAAATGCTTTCTTTCATAAGACTTGTCTGGGTTTGGGTGCCTCTTCACAGCACTAGAACAGTAACTAAGACATCAAAAAATGACCTTGAACTCCTGGTTCTCCTGCCTCTGCCTCCAAGGTACTGGGATTACAGGTGTGCACCACTACACCCAGGCCCCAGTTCCCAGCCTTTACACAAGTTATTCTCTTCCTCCTGTATCTCTTCCCGCCTCCACTGTGGCTTCACAGACCTCATGGATAGTAGGTCCTCACTGGCCAGATGTGTGTATCTGCAAACAAAGTTGAACTTTTTCTCTTTTTGATTCTACAAAAATACTCACTCAATTTAGAAAAATTGAAAAATCTAGACAATCTCTTAGAAAGAAGAAGAAACCTTGGCACCCTGCACAGACTTAATATTTTGGCATATGCATTTTCAAAACATACCCTTTTGTTTTTCTTATTTCAAATGTGGATAGAATTGAGAGCACTATCTCTTTCCCCCTCTCTTTAATCAACACAGCAGTTTTCCTATGTATAATTGCAGGTTGAAACACTTCTGAATGATGATGTACGGACTGTCTACAGTGTTTGAAAGCTGTTTCTCTCCCTCTCGTCCCTCCCCACGTGATTATTCACAAATGCTTTCCACGGTTAAAGAGTGTTGCTTGTGAAGACATACACTAGTTTTTCCCCGTTAACTCATCCCCTGTTTTGGAATATTTGTAATGATTGTAAGCACTGCATGGCTATTTACTGAGAGTAGGCTCCGAGAAGTCCAATTTCAGGGTCAGAGAATAGGAATAGCTACGTTGACTGTCCAATTGATCGTTCATTTACATCTGCATAAGCAGCATGAGAGAATGTCCATTTGGTTCATCCTAGCAAGCATTAAGTATTACGCTTGTGAAGTATTACCAGTAACAAAAAGAGTGAAGAAAGGAATGGAAAGAGCCTTTTGTGGGAGTAGGATTGTGTCCTTGGGAAGTTGCCATTACACTGTCCCTGTCCTGTAAACTCAGATGTCACCGTGAGTGTGTGTGTGTGTGTGTGTGATGCGCGCGCACGCGTCATTGTTCAGGGCTGGGGGGCCAGCAGAGGGATGACTTCCAGACTTTCCCAGCACGGCTTTTTGGCTTCAGTCAGTCCGTGAAGTGACCGTGCAACCACGCATGTGACCAGGCTAATGTCTCCTCCCTGGCTGCTTGGATCAATACTATACTCACTGCAGATTAGCTAAATGAGCCAGCACAGCTGGGAATGAGCTTCCAGAGACAATGACTATAGAAAATGCAGTCATATTTTAGCGAACACCACATGCACGAGCCTCTTAAATATCAATATATATTTATTTGCTTGCTTGACAAAAATAGATCAGTCAGGAGATTAATTCAAATGATTGGACTGTAAATGGCCCTTGTTGTGCAAACTGTGAGGAATCCTTGACCTTTTCCATGGTTGCTATTGTTCAGATTGCGCTGGAAACGTCCCAAAGCGGGCAGTGGTTAGCCAGGCTGCTGCCTGCCACTTTGCTGTGGGCAGAAACGTCAGCTGAGGAAAACCATTCATATTTGGGTAGTGTTAGTTCACTTGACCCTTGTCACGATTTGGAAGGCCCAGTAAATGTTGACTTAGTAAATGAATTCATCTATCTAACAAACAGCTATTGAGGAGCCCTCATGTACTTGCCCTAGGCTTTTCCAGTGCACCTTGAACCAGGGAAGGCAAATCTGACTTTCCACAAGGAAGGATGCGAATTCGTGGAGCACGTGCTGCAAAGAGAAAGATCCCTGGGTCTGGGGAGAGGAACGGTGTGGGAAGTCCTTCATTTCAATGAGTGTCTGGAGAAGGAGTCTCTGAGGAGGTCCTGTTTAAGTTGAGGTTTGGTGCCAGGGCGGGAGGGGAGGAAAGAAAGTGGCTTGCATCAGCATGAGTAGGAGTGAGAAGACAGACGTGGGTGAGAAATAGACAAATCGTGTGTGGTCTGTGGGAGAAGCAGACATCCAGAGCCCCACAGAATGCACAAGGAACTTGACTTTTATTCCAAGGGGCAGGGGAAGCCATAAAAGTCTTTATACAGGGGAAGGGATGACCCAATTTGTATTTCTAAAAGATCACTATAGGGAGAGAGGAAAAATGTTGTCCATTCACCTTTGGGGCTGGTTCAGAAGAATAATGGATGTAAGTAGATGAGCTACAAGGTGGGGGCCTTGGGGAGAGCCCTGCACAGGGCTTTCTGGGATGTGAGGGCTTCAAGCTCTGTTTCTGCATTTTGTCTGAGTCCATATCTCGTCTCAGATATGAAGTGCTTGGTGCTGGCATGATTCTTGGTCCAGTAAAATGGAAAGGTGTAGGATGGAGAAGAAAAGAGACATCTGGGACTCTTGGGTGTTGATAGTGTTATCCCAACTCTGATATGTCAGTTTTCATCCTGGAGGACAGCATGGGCCTTTCCTTGCTGTGGGCAGGTCACTGGGGCATGGTGGAGGAGTGTCCCCTCACTCAGTCTCCAGACAGACGGTATCCAGGGTTCAGGGGACAACTCCTCAAGTCAGTCTTTCCTGAAGACTGGAAAGCCGACTGTCAAGGTCTCTGCATACTCAGCGTGCCCACGGTCTTGAGACTGTGCATTGCTATGGCCAGAATATTAAACACCCTCAAAAGGCTTATATGCTAAAATGATCTCAGGGTAGTGCTATCAGGAAGTGCAAGAACCTACTGAGAGGTCTTTAGGCCACGGAGGGTGTGTCTTCCTTCTCTTCTTTTTGCACTTCCACAACTGAGGTGAGTGGCTTTGTTTTACCACCCACTTCTTTTTTTTTTTTTTTTGGTTTTTCGAGACAGGGTTTCTGTGTGTAGCTTTGCTCCTTCTCCTGGAACTCACTTAGTAGCCCAGGCTGGCCTCGAACTCACAGAGATCCGCCTGCCTCTGCCTCCTGAGTGCTGGGATTAAAGGCGTGCGCTGCCGCTGCCGCCGCCGCCGCCGCCACCGCCGCCACCACCACCACCCAGCTTACCACCCACTTCTGCCGAGATATGCTGCCTGGCCACAGACCAATCCCTCATGGATTCAAACCTCCAAAACTGTAAGCCAGAATAAACCTTTCTCTTTATAAGTAGGTGGCCTCAGATAGTTTGTTATAGTAAGGGAAATCTGACTTACCCAGCACTATCCTGACATCAGTCCCCTACTAAATGGTAATCTATGAACAGGTCTTAGTTCCCTGCTTACAATATCCACGTTAAGTGGATTACAACCATCTATAACTCCAGCTCTAGGGGAGATGACACCCTCTTCTGGCCTACACAGGTGTCCAGACACCCGTGATATACACTTACATAGACACAACACACATAAATAATAAAAATAATATCAAAACCCCAGGCATAGTGTCTCAGTAACTTGGGTATGGGGAGCCCAGATAAGTTACCCCAGGGCCTGTGTGTGTCATTCACTGGTTTATATTTGCCTCCTCTCAACTTTTAGCTTCATGGGGTCCAGGGAAGATCCATTTCATCTCTATCTGTCCCCAGGCAGCAGGAGGGCCCCTCCATATGTGTAATATATTTCCTTTACTCATTTAAAATGTGTTTATTTATTTGTGTGTGTCATGTCACAACACATGTGTAGAGGTCAGAGGACAACTGGAGGGAGCTGATTCTCCCACCATGTGAGTTTCAGGGGTCAAGCAGGATGTCCGGCTTAGCAGCAAGTGCCTTTCCCTGCATAGCCATCCCGCTGGCCCCAAGGTCTAGTTCACGGAGAAAAAGAGGGATCGTGTTGGCATTGTTCGATACCAGTTTCTCCCCTCCTTTTGGCTGTTGCTGTTCTGTGAAAGGAGGGAGCTCACATCCCATGTGTCAGGTGACAGGATGGGGCAAAGCTCAGGGCTCAGCAATGTGGGTCTTAGTGAGGAGAAAACCAGCACACAGGAAGCCCTTGGCACTGGGGAGAGGCTTTGTTTCCACTCTGGCTTCTCTTGCTGTTTCTCTCCCTGCCCTTTCCTGTCTTCTTCCTCTCCCCTTTCCCACCTTCGCCTTCTCCTAATCTTTCTTTTGACTTTAGCTGGATGTTGGCTTGAAAAACAAACTGGCTCCCCGAGGAGTAAAAGAAACTTGAGGACTTTTGTTAATTGCCCTTCCCTCCTTCAGATTTGTGGCCATAAGGGCTGGAGAGGTAGTGTAGTTGGTAAACTATTTGCTAAGTAAGCATTTTGTCCCGAATTCAAGCCCCAGAGTCTGTGAAGAAGCGGGGTATGATGCTCCAAGGAGGTGGAGACAGGAGGCTCCCTGGGTGGGCTGCCCAGACAGCCTGGCCCGCGGTGTGAGCTCCAGGCTAATGAGAGACCCTGTCTCAAAAAACAAGTGGGAGACTCGTGAGGAATGACACTCAGGGTTGGCCTCTGGCCGATAAGTGCATGTGAACACGTGTACTCACACCGGAGCACAGAAACTCCTGAGAACAACATGCACAGTTGTGTGTCATCCCCGGGAACAGGGTCTGCAGAGATGTGCGATGCCTGCCCTGGGCACCTGTGGCAGAATCCCAGGGAGACAGCAGGAAAGCACCCTTTCAGGATCTCGTCTCGCTGGGATGGTGAGTTTGTCCCTTCCCAACTGTTGCTAAGTATGTCAATGAATGGTTCACAGGACATGAAAGATCTTCATGGCCATGTGAGCTATAATTCAGACCCAGCCTGAGGAGGCCACAGACAGCCAGGTTAATCCCCATCCTGCTTTTCTTCACAGCACTAACCTTAGAATGAGGCAAATTTGTGCTTACTTGATGTTTAAAGGAGTTTCAATCTTAGCAACCCTGTTGGAAGATCATTATTTCATTGGGAGCTCAGGAAACCAAATATTGATCCTTTTTTATTAGAAATAATCGTTTTGGTTTAAAGTCTATCAAATATTGAAAATTCAGATTGAGCCATTTGTGATATTCTGCTAATGAAGGCCATCAGCTGAGAGACTGTTGGTTGGTGTCATTGGTCAGTTATCTTACTGTCTCCCTCTACCATTCCTAGAAGGCCAGCTTCTTTCTATGAGCCCCAGTGTGCTGCGGGATAGGCCTTCTATGTGGGCCTCTCTGCCTTGTAAATGACAGCAATACGTCACCATGTTCCCATCTTTTGTTGTTATTGTGGTGGTGGTGGGGATCGAACCTAGGACCTCATGCATACCAAGCAAGCATCCTTCCCTATATTCCAGATTCTCTTTTCCCCCTCAAACCTCTCAGGTCCTGTTTGGTCTCTTGTGTGTCCCTTCTGCTGTGTGCCCCTTGGGCTTCCCATTTCCTTCTGGCTTCCCATCTTCCTTCCGACTTCCTGCCTTGTTCTTTGTTATCAACACTAAGACCAGGAAGGATTACAAAACCCTCTCCACCTGAGCTCCCAAGTCCTTCTCCCACAAGTTCCCAGGTGGCAGCATGGGGTCCTGGGTTATTAAAGCCCATCACTCACTCTTTATTCATACCATCTTTCCCCCTGAAGCGTCATCTTGAACCCACTGTGGGCTGCCCCCACCCAGTGCTGGCACCAGGGGATTTAAGACGGCTCTCACAGCTCTTCCTCCTCCTCCTTCTCCTCCTCTTCCTACTTTTCCTCTTCCTATTCTTTCTCCTCCCCCTCTTCATCCTGACTACACTTCCTGAAGTCCCTGTGCGCGTGTCCTTTCTTCTCAATATCCACTTTGAACTTGGGAGGGAGACTTTCCTGTGGATTCTTTAGTATCCCTTCAGTTTCTGCTACTATTTGAGGAAGTCCTTCTCAATGTCTTGCCTTATAGCATCCGAGTTTCTTTTTTCTTTCTTTCTTTCTTTCTTCTTTTTTTTTTTTTTTGGTTTTTCAAGACAGGGTTTCTCTGTGTAGCTTTGTGCCTTTCCTGGAGCTCACTTGGTAGCCCAGGCTGGCCTCGAACTCACAGAGATCCGCCTGCCTCTGCCTCCTGAGTGCTGGGATTAAAGGCGTGTGCCACCCAACGCCCGGCAGCATCCGAGTTTCTTAACAATACATGGACTCTGTGGATGGTTCCCATGCTCCCTACTAAACACTTTCTGTCTTTTGATTCATGAGAACAATCCAGAGAATCCACACAGCATTAAAAACAAAAACAAAAACAAAAACAAACAAAAGACTTCCATATAAAACAAGGCATTTGAAAGGACATCCTTATGTAGGAACATATTCATGGAAGGGATAGAGATGGCAAGGGGATCATGGGTCCAATTAAATGTTTTCCTTTATAAGAGTTGCCGTGGTCATGGTGTCTCTTCACAGCGATAGAAACCCTAACTAAGACAGGACTCAAGTCCTAAATCAAGGTATCTTCAGGGCCATTCTCCCTCTGAACCCTATAGGACCCTTCCATGCCCCTCCTGCTTTCTGGATTTTCACTGAGATACCTCATCTCTGGAAAAGGCTTTGCCTGTAGTCAGCAGGCCTGGTTTTTGAATACTGTTCACTCCATGAGCTGTGTGGTCTTGGGCAAGTTGCTTGACAACTGTGTGCCTCAGTTTCCTCATTTGCTTTATAGGGCTTCCTCAAATATTTGGGGAGCTAATCTGTGTAATGTTCTTAGTGTGGACATAGGAAACATAGACTTTCGTGTTAGTTCTTGTGTGTGTATGTGTGTGTGTGTGTGTGTATGTGTGTGTGTGTGTGTGTGTGTGTGTGTGGTGTGTGTGTGTGTGTGTGTGTGTGTGTGTGTTGCACATATGGATGTCAGAGGACCACTTTGTGGAGTCAGTTCTCTCCTATCTCTGTATGAGTTTTGGAGATCGAGGTCAGATGGCCAGGCATGCGGCAAATGAACCGTCTTGCCACCCCAAATAACAGAAATTTATTAGCTCCTAACTTGTGGTAGTTTGAATATAATTAGCCCCCATAAGCTCAGGGAGTGGCACCATTGGGAGGTGTGGCCTTGTTGGAGTAGGTATGGCCTTGTTGGAGGAAGTATGTCATTGTAGGGGTTGGCTTTGAGGGCTCATATATGCTCAAGCCATGCCCAGTGTCTCGGTTCACTTCTTGTTGCCTGAGGATCAAAGATGTAGAACTCTCAGCTCCTTCTCCAGCACCATGTCCCACCATGATAATGGACTGAATCTTCTCTCTCTCTGTTTCCCTCTCATTCTCTCCTTTGTGTGGGCTCCATTCAACAGCAGACTTTCCCCAGACTCTGGCAAAGATGGACACTGTAGTAGTTTGGGACTTCCTATTTACTATCTTAATGCCTTTTCTAAGAATTTTGTTTGAAGTCCCTGGTTGTTTCTGGTTGGATCAGCTTGAATCAGGTTCCCACTCTGGATCCAGTCCCTGGGATGTTTACACTGGCTATTTCTGGAGTCAGGGATGAGGCCAGACTCACTAAATCACACAGACTGTGAACTAAGCAGAGATGATGGCCCAGCATGAAGGCCAAGGCCTTGCTTTCGTAAGGGGTACTGGGCAGGCAAGAGAAAAACATGAGCTATAGAGCCCCCAAAGAGCATGGCCAAGAGGTCTGCAGCACTGTCCTCTATTCCCCTCAGGCTGGTGTGGGAAGTGGAGTTGGATTTACTTAGAGGGGAGAGTCAGAGAGCAAGAGAAAACCAGTGGGGAGGGACAAGAGGTGCATATGAGCTCCATGGGAGGAACCACGTCCAGGGCACAGAGCAGTGGGCAGCGAAAGGGGCCTTGGCCATGTGAGGGGTCTTTGGAGTCTCATGGGGGAGGTGGGGGGTGAGCAAGAAATGCCCCATGATTTATTGAAAGTGTCATAAAGGCAGCCCACACCAGGAATGTGGGCTAAATCAGTGGCTTTCAAACATTTGCTACTGTGACCCACAGAAACAGATTTGCAATTTGGACTAACACACACACACACACACACACACACACACACACACACACACACACACTCACTCTTCTGAAACAAAAGTTTCACAAAGCAATTTCTTTCACTGAAAACAATATATTCTGACATTATCCCTTCTCTTCTGTTTCATTTTAAAATCACTTTCACTTCAGTAAATTGATTTCCCAGCCCGGAATCTGGACACCTGGGCTGGATGACCTCTGAGGTCCCTGAAGCTCAGTGATTCTGGGACTCTGGCAGGGCATGCTTGTGTGATGATATTGGGGGGTGGTGAGAAAACCTGTCTGTGCTGATCCTTCCCTGGGTTGTTCTAGGTGTGGACTGGGCTCTTTCAAGCAGGGGGGTGTCTCCGCAGAGTGTTTTAGGTCAAACTCTGAGGGAACATTGTAGGAGTCCGCCGTGCCCAAGTGCTGTAGGGGTCTGAGCTTTGATGGAATCCAGTCCTGAGATGGGAGGTAACAGGGGGTTGAAATTCCAGTCAGTTGACTTGCCTCTAAGGTCCTGTTGGGATTCTGGGGTCCTCTCTTCAGCCCCGCATGCTCACGCCTTGCCCCTGGACCTCATTTACTCCATTCTGAAGCCATGTTCTTCTAGAGATGTTCCTTGTCTCTCCTTCATTTTATCCCCAGTTTCCTCAAACTTCTCAAAGAGCTCAGTAGCTACAACCTGAGGAGTAGAGGGGTGTGACAAAATGAATTCTGACAAAGATAATTGCATGACTCCTTTGTAGCTTAGACCTAAACATGGCTGTACACTGTCAGCTTTTATTTCATTCAAAGCCTGAAGTCAGTGCTCTCCTGGAGGTGAGGGGGCGGTGGGCATGCTGATGGAGGGGTAGGGGTGCTGAGGGATGAATGGTGCAGGAGGTGGGGGTGCTGGGAGAGGGATGGTTTGGGGGTCAGAAACAAGGTACAAGCCCCACTGTGGGACCCCTCTGGGACCTGGGCTGCATTGCAGGGCCCTGAGCTTCCTTGGGTTTGGGGACCTAGACAGTCCCTGAGTTTGATAAACAGACACATGAAGGGCTTTGGGGACCACCACGTCGGCAGGACTGCCAGGCTGGGAGTCACGGCGTTAATGAACACCGAGTTTCTTGATGAAGCAGGCACAGGCTTGCCCACCCCCACCCCCTGGATAAGTTGGGGGAGCCATTGGCAGGAGGGGTCACAGCGACCTTGCAGGATTGTACTGCAGCTGGCTCTCTTCAGAGTTCCCTGCCATCACTGTTGACAGGAGTCTTGGGGCAGCTGCTGCCCTCCAAGTGTGCTCTCACATCTAAATCCGCCGATTCCAAGTGTTCCAGCTGTTGCTCATTGGCCTCCACACCAAACTCAGGCTCCTGGTCTTTGTTGGATCAGGTGCCAAGTGTCCCCCGGGTTCTGAGTAGGGATGCTCCCATGTGGCTTTTACCTGTGGCTACCTTCTTCAATGTACCAATTTTCACTGTGTAAACTCTAAGTCATTCATCAACCCCTAACTTGGGTCCTCAGAATCCTTCTCAGCACAGGCACCAAGCAGCTTCCACTGGCGAGTGGGGTGAAACATGGGGTAGTTTGCCTTTTACCAACACCTGAAGAAACAGGTTAGAAGAGGAAGGGTTTATTTTGGCTCCTGGTTTTAGAGGGATCAATACCTCCTGATGGGGAAGGTGTAGTAGAGTCCTCCACTCTCCATCGTGGTGGTGTAGTATCTAACGGAGGAAGGCTGCTCCCTTGATGCCACCCAGGAAGTGGTGTGGCAGGAAGCAGCCAGGGATAATATACTTCCAAAGCTCAGTTTCCAGTGATTCATTTCCTCTGGTTCCGCCCCACATCTGAAGTTTCCAGAACCTCTCTAAGTGGTGCCACCATCTAGGGACCAAGCATTTCAATCATGAACCTTTGGGAGGCATATTCAAACCATCACCCTATTTGCCACCCTTGATCTCAAAGAGGCAATCAAAATGCAAGTGGTATGAGAGTGTTTAATCCTATCAGAGTTGGGGCTGCAGAGATGGCTCAGTGGCTAAGAGCACTGGCTGCTTTCGCAAAGCACGGCGTTCACTTCCCAGCACCCACATGGCAGCTCACCACCATCTGTAACTCCAGTTCTAGGGGATCCCATTCCTTCTTCTGGTCTCTGTGGACACACATACACTCAGGGACACACACATACAAATAAAACAAACATTTAAAAATAATAAAAAAAAAAACGCTATAGGGATTTAGTTTGGATGCCGGAAGTTAATCTGATGCTTGTCTCATCAGTTTTACTCGGTTGTTGAGGATTACTGCATATAATGTTGCACCAGGCTTTCATTTTTTTGTGTGTGTGGGGCACCAACCAGATGCCAAATCATGACATGGAGACTTATTATTAGTTATGAATGCTTGGCCTTAGCTTATGCTCATTCCTGGCTAGCTTTTTATTTTCCTTTAACTTAAATTAACCTGTTTCTCTTTGTCTACATTTTGCCTCGGGGCTTTTTACCTTTCCTTCTGTACTTTCTACTCTGCTAGCTAGCCCCTGCCTGGCTGGCCCCAGGCATCTCTCTTTCTTTCTCCCTCATTCTCTCCTCTCTTCTTTTGTTCTCTAGATTCCTCCTCCTATTTATTCTCTCTGCCCACCAGCCCCGCCTATCCCTCTCCTGCCTAGCTATTGGCTGTTCAGTTTTTTATTAGACCAATCAGGTGCCTTAGGCAGGAAAGGTGAAACAAATGCAATGTATCCTTACATAATTAAACAAATGCAGCATAAATAAATGTAACACACCTTTACACAGTTAAAGTAACATTCCATAGCACAAACAAATGTAACACAGCTTTGCCTAGTTAAAGTAATATTCCACAACATAGTGTTTTCATTAGAAGAGTATATACACAAGGGTGCAGAAGAGGCTCCCACATCTTGGACGTCATGTTGAACTGTCCCTTGGCTGCTCAATACTGTGAGAAAATGCATATAGATGAATGTTTGGACTCCCCACGGTACATCCCTAAACACGGAGGTGACAATGCCCATTCATCACTTCAGTGGTATCAGTCAAATCAGAAAGATGGTCCCAAACCCCGGCTCAAGCACTCTCTGCAGAGACCAGCCTCCTGGAGTTAGCTGGGGCTTCGCCTTGCTTCTCTGTCTTGTATATTCCCCAAACCCACACCTCTGTCCTTTACCCACAGGTACCCGGAAAAGCTGGCAAAACAAATGCTGGTTCCCTGTCTGTGTGTCTGGTTCCCTCCCTTGGGATCATTACGGCCTCATGCAGTATTTACAAGAATCATCCTCGAGAGTAGAGAGACAAAGACAAGCAGATGCCATCATTTCCTCACAGCTCTGCTCCAAGACAGAGAACCTGGCCAGGAGTCATTGTGAGGCAAGATGTAGAGCCCCATCAGGAATTCAGGTTGAAAAGGAGGTGGTGGGTTGGGAGATAGTTCAGTGATGGCGTCCTTGGCCTAGCCTGCGCAAGACCCTGAGGTTAATCCCCAACATCTTTAGGCACTAAAAAGGGGAGGGGTCACAAGAGACTCAGGACATTCCTTTTCAAAAGGCACAGGTGGGCCTCACAGGCCAGGAAAGGCCTCAGCCACCTCCATTATTTCCGAGGCTGTTTGCGTTTGCTGCTCTGGAGGTTCCTTACGTCCTTTGCTGTAACTCTCACTGAGTTCCCTGCTTGCTCATCTGCTCAGGCATGGCCCACCAGGGCCTCCACTGTAGGGCACTCTCAAGCTTGTAAGGCCTCTTGCTCCAGTCTGTTCTCGGAGAGAAGCCTATGAGAGATGGGCCCTAGGCCCAGTCAGCTGGAAGCAGGGAAGGGTGACCCCTTTCTAACCTGTTTTTCTAAGAAAAGGTAGGAAGGATGTGACAGGCATCTCCAATAAGAATAGCATCCATCCTCTGAGCTGCCACATGGAGTGTGGTTCCCCCCTAAGTCTGTTTTTCAGACTTCAGCTCCCTCAGGAAGCCTGTGCCTGTTCCTGAGATTGTCAGGATGCTGGATAGTCACACCAGGACAGGAGCAGGAGACTGTCTACCAAGGCTCACACTGCACCTTCCCTCTAGAGCCAATCAGGCCACGTTAAAAGAGCATTTTATGTCTGTGTTGGAAGTGGGCATGATGGCTGCCTTTATTCCCTCCTTCCTCTCCGCCAGGCCAAGCCTTTAGCAGTGCTCACAGGGGTCCCCAGGTGCCTGTGGGTAAGGTACAGACTCTAAGGACTGACTGCCCCAGCTGAGACTTAGACAAAGTTCAGACCTCAGAGCAGGGGGTCCTGTGGAAATCAATAGTAAGTGGTCCTTTACTTTTCAGGTCAGCCCACAAAGCTATGTAGCAGTAAATCTTTTGTGGCTCCCGATGCCCATTTAATAAAAACCTCTGTTGGAAAGACAATTCTAGAAGGAAAACTTTTCTTAGAGTTAAAAGGGAACTCCCAGCAGCCCTGTGTACCGGTTCTTTCTCCTGGGGAGTATAAGGCCTGTATTCCAGACCATATCCAGTGGCAGTGTTACAAGGGAAGTAACAGTGTAGCTACCAGCTGGTTAAGGAAACAAAGTTTCACATCCATAGAGCCCCCTAAGAAAGAGTTTAATTAAAGATAACTGGGCTAAAGTTGAGAAAGAGCTGTGTATGTATAAGAGGGTCTCTAAGGAAACAAACTGAGCTAGGAACAGAAATGGGTGGGGAGAAGAGGGGCTTAATGGTTTCTTTATTCTCTTCTGGGATCAAAGACAATGAAGAAACAGTGGTCCAACAGTTCCAGTTCTCGCCACCAGGGGTCCCCATTGACATAGTGCAGCTTGGTTTCTGTGGCAGCAGAGGCAGTGTTTGTGGTCGGCCAGCAGCCTGTGCAGGTGCTGAAGAACATGAGGGTAACAAATGACTCACCATTTGGTGCTAACTTAATAACATTAAGTATTTTAAAAACAATAGCTCAATCAAGAAATTATATCACCCCCATTTTTGCAGATGAGGCAGTTGTTAAGTTCAGAGCTGGGAAATGTCCTCAGCAGACAGGTTGTGCTATACTGCTCCTGTGAAGATCCAGCCCCTGTCTGGGTCCTTCCTAGAACGTGGCCACTCAACTGGGCTATCTCCACTCCCCTCTTAGCACAAAGCTTTCGGGAAGTTTTGTGTGAAATAGTGTAAGCTTTTACCATTTCTTTCCTCAAAGTTGCTCCTTTGCATTTATTTATTGGCTGAGGTGCTCAACAATAGATGATAAGCACACCACACACTGAGGCTGGGACAGCAAAGCCTCAGAGGGGTGACCCTTGGGAACTGATAAATTGGCAGGAGCTGGGAAGGGGATGGACACACCCACTGCATGCTGTGAGTGTCATGCCTTAAGACAGGGTCATCAACAGAGGTGTGAGGGAAGGCTCGCACTGATAGGAAATTCTCAGCTTAAGTCACCTGGTGTGAGACACTGAGTGGCCACAGCCTGGCATGCCAAGGGGAGGAGAGGCAGCCTGTTAGGCTCTTCCTGCCTCCTCTACACCTTGACCTTCTTTGGATACACATGACCAGCTAGAGCAGCACTTGAGACACAAATATCCTCCCAGGCCTTGCCCAATGCCAGGCATCTGGATTCCTTAGAAGCCCGCTCTTGAGACCTGTCCAGCAAGCCTTGGAAGCCCAGGTCCCTATAGACCTGCTAGTTAATGAGTTCTGCAAAAACTAGGTCTGTCTGTAATCGAAAAGGGAGTACAAGGCCCGCATAGTCCCTGAATTAATTCAGTCCTGCTTGAAAAGGAGCAAGGAGAGGGTTTCTGCCACTGCCTGCCGGATCCAGATCCTGAGAGGTCTGTGAGCATTACTTCCATTTGGGGAGCCATTGTTTTCCATCACTTCAGCACAATCCGGAAAGCCCTCTCTCTCCAAGTCTATTTCTCCTGTCTCCTGCTGCCACACCAAGGCAGTTTTAACAATGCTCTCTGCCCTCACAGGTCTCTCCCCTTTTTAATGCAGCCGGATGGGCAGAGAGTATTTAATGACTGCTCTAGACTCAAAAGTCCCTATTATTTTATTCCCTCCTTACTCGCATCCATTTTTTTCCCCAGGGTGGGGACAGGCAGGTAGAAAACAAATGAATCATGGACTCAGGAAGATGAGACGTTAATGCAGTAGGGGAAATTGGATGTGGCTGAAGAACTTGTTCAGGTCTGTGGGTGTGTCCTTGGGATCTCCCTGACCACCCTGTGCTCCCCATATGCCCTTCATGCTCTGGGGAAGGGAATCAGGGTATCTGAAGTCTGCTGTCTCTTGGGAGCTGTCTGGATATGGAATGAAGGAAAGCAGAGGAAAAGGCAGGGGGCTCTCCAAGCGCCAGCCTTCAAGAGGCATGGGCAGTGTCAGCCTCAGGCTGCCTTGGTCCCAGTATTGTGCCCTGGTATGACTGTACCAGCTCTCCTACCGTTCCTTCAGGATTCTCTTCTTTCCTCTCTCCTCGAATGCTATCCCCTCTGAGGAAGTATTCCTTCACCAGCCTGGAATTAGTCACTTCCAACTGCTCTCCCTCAGACTCTGCATATGTCCCCAGTAAACATCATTGGTGTCTGTATGGTTGATTGTCAACTGGAGGAGACTTAGAGTCACAAGGGAGACTCACCTCTGAGCATGTCGGCTAGGGTACTTACTAACTGAAGGGAAGGGAGGACCCACGTCAAAGTGGGCAGCACTTTCTGAGGAGCGACTGGTACATAAAGGGGTCTGAGGAGAAGGCAGCATGCGCTCCTTCACTTCTTTCTCAATGAGAACATCTATCGCTGCTGAGCTCAGACTCCATCTTCTCTGGCCTTCCAACATGGACTCAGACACAGTGACTCTCTGGGGGCACTTCCAGGTTTTCAGGGCTTGGTGGGGACTGCTGAGGTGTCCAGCCTGGTGGGCTAAGCAGCTGCCAGGCTCTTACCCTCTGCAGCGTGCAGACTGTCATTGCTGGACTACTCAGCCCTCCTGTGTACATAGAGTCTTCATTTCACAGATTTCATAAAAATACACATAGACATGTAAGTATACACATACATATGTGTATATAGTCTTTTGGATCTGTTCCTCCAGAGAACCCTGTCTGATATGGCTCCCTTATGCTTGGAAGGGAGAACAAGCCCATCTCCACTTTTCATGGCAGAGTACTTTCTGAAAGGAAGAAGCTTGGATGTCGTGCCCTTGGGAACGGAGTCCTGCTCCATCACCTGCTTGCTGTGTGACTACAGGAATCCCTCGTAACTCTGGCCCCAATAACTCAGCCTGAACAGGAAAGCAGCAAGACCCACAGGCTGTTGTCAGCAGTATCTGAGAGGCCAGCTCCCTTCTCTGGCAACTCTTCAGGGTATAGGAATTCTGCAGTCAGACCCATCTGGCCCAGAATCCTGGATCTACCATTTTCTAACCATCATTAGCTCTGTCATAACCTCTCTGCCTCAGCTTCTTCATCTTTGAAATGGTGACAATATCTCACCCATGCCTGACTCCCTCTTTCTGTTTCTGTCTCTGTCTCTCTGTCTTTCTCTATCTATGTCTCTCTCTGTCTGTCTCTGTCTCTCTTTCTCCCTGAGAGAGGGTTCCTCTGTGTAACCGTCCTAGCTGTCCCAAAACTAGCTCTGTAGACCAGGCTGGCCTCAAACTCACAGAGATCTGCCTGCCTCTGCCTCCTGAGTGCTGGGATCAAAGGCCATCTTAGTCTCTTATTGAAAGGTAACGCGTGGCACAATGTAACACTCAAAATGTTAGCCATTGCAGCTGCTGCTGCTATTATGTAATTTGCAAGTTGGTGGGGGCAGAAACCTAAGCCCACTATGGTGCTGGTGCCCACCAAGTACTGAACATGTTTTAAAAAAACAGAGGAGAAGGGGCTGGAGAGATGGCTCAGAGGTTAAGAGCACTGGCTGCTCTTCCAGAGGTCCTGAGTTCAATTCCCAGCACCCACATGGTGGCTCACAACCATCTGCAACGAGATCTCGTGCCCTCTTCTGGCCTGCAGTCATACATAATAAATAAATAAATCCTTAAACAAAACAAAACAAAACAAAACAAAACAAAACAAAACAAAACAAA
>CABHPH010148546.1:0-11300 GCA_902168325.1 Peromyscus nudipes
TGACACAAGCTGGAGTCGTTTGAGCAAAGGGACTCCCAATTGAGAAAATCCTTCCATAGGATTGGGCTGTGGGCAAGTCTGTAGTGCATTTTGTTAATTAGTGATTGGTGGGGGGAGGGCCCAGCCCATTGTGGGTGGTGTCACCCTTGGGCTGGTGGTTCTGAGTGCTACAGGAAAGCAGGCTGAGCAAGCCACAAGGAGCAAGCCAGTGGGCAGAGTTTCTCCATGTCTTTTGCTTCAGGTTAAGCCTCCAGATTCCTGCCCTGAGTTCCTGTCTGACTTCCTTGGATAACAGGTAACAAACTGTAAGATGAAATACCCCCTCCCAGTTTATATCACAGCAAGAGAAACCATAGAACACCCCCACATCCCACTATCCTTCACCTATTATTCCTCCTCACTCTCCCATAAGTTCATTTGTTTCTCTAGACAATTTCACTTTCTTTCACTACTTTAACACACACACACACACACACACATGCACGCGCGTGCGCGCGCACACACACACACACACACACACGATTTTATGTATTTACAAAGTCTAGAACCTACAAATGAGAGGAAACATGATATTCTTTCTGAGGTTAACTTAATTCACTTATTATGATTGCCTCCAGTTGCATCTACAACATCCTTTTTCTCTATGGCTGAACACATTTCTAGTGTGCATCTAACTCACATTTTCTTTATTCATCCCTCTGTTGTTGAGTACCTAGGCTGGGTCCGTAGCTCAGCTACTGTGAACAGGGCTGCAGCAAACATTGATATCCAAGTGTCTCCGTGTTCTGTTGATGTGGGTAAATACTGGGGAGTGTTATAACTGAGTCAGTCACAAGCTAGTTATATTTTTAGTTTTTTTTTTTAAAGGAACGTACATGTTGATTTCCATGGAAGCTGGACCAGTTTACTTTCCCACCAGCTGTATAGGCATTCCTTTTTATCTATATCCTGGCCAGTTCAAACCCTTTACACTAGATTTTGGTATATGTGTTACTCCAGTGAGAATTAGACCAATTACTTTTTGGATTGAGTTTTGGAATACAACTGCACTGAGTTGAAGATTGTTCTCAGTTCTCTTATTGAAATTCTATTGTGTTCAATGGCACTGAGTGATGAGGGCAGGGACAGAACCCTTGCTATGGGCTTCCAGTGACCTTAGTTGTAGCCTTGGTGTGTGTTTTTTGGGACTGCCTCAGCCTCCTGGGTTCACAGCTCAGGCCTTGCTCTCTTTTCTCAGTGGTGTGTGGGGCTCTTGTTCCTGCTCTTGGATGTGTGGAAGTGCTTCCTCGCAGTTCCACAGTCCTGAGGGACAGGAGAGGGTAAGCCATTGTTTGGTGGCTAGTACTGACCTCAACTAAGCTCTGCTTTGTGTTTCAAAGTCATCTGCTGCCAGGCATCATGCCAACAATGTTTCTAGTCCTTGGTGGTCCACTTAGCTGTCCTGAAGGGATAGCAGAAGCATTCCTGGCAATTCCCATAGACCTTGCTGGGTCTCTTGTGGCAGGATGCCATACGCTCCCAGCTGCCAGGTTAGCCCATAGGGATCTCACCTGGTTTGGTAAGTTCACTTACAGCCACCATCTTCTGTAGGAATAGAGATTGCATCATCCTAACTATTTTCTCTCACTGAGTCACATGGAAGAGATTTCTAGTCTTCCATCTTACCCAGAATTATTGACAACCTTTTGACTTTACGATGATGCAAAACCCTACCCATATTGTTGTATTTTTCGTTTTAAGTATGGTTTGCAACAAATTATAAACAGGATTTGTGTTAGATGGTGTAAATGTTCTGAGCATATTTAAAGTAGGCGAGGCTGGGCTCTGTAGTTTGGTAGGTAGGTATATTAAATGCATTTCAAATTACTCAGTGTATGATGATTTTATAAGGATGCAGCCTCATTATAAGTCAAAGAGTGTCAGCACATGGTTGATTAAAAAGACTGAGCAGGCTTTGTGGTGGTGAATACTAACTGTCAACTTGACAGAGATACGTAGGAGAAAATGAAGCACATCTCTAAGGGTATCTATTAGGGCATTTCCAGAGATGATCACATCTGGAGGGCTTTTACACGTTGAGCCCACGGATCCCTCGATGGATTCATAATCTGTTGAGAAGGTTGGGAGCTGGTAAAAGGGAAGAGGAGGGGTCTCTTGGACACAGCAGGTCACTGAGTGGTTTCCTAGCAGTTGCAATTATCCTGGCTGTTTCTTATATTCCTTTTCTTTTTTACTTCCTGGGTGTCAGGATATGAACTGCCCTGTCCACTCTGCTCTCCCTGCCATGATGGATGGAAACCTCCGAAGTTGTGAACCAAAGTGAATCTTTCCATCCTTACATTGTTCTCTTGAGCACAAAAAGCATCATCAAATGAACATGTCCATCTTTTCAAGAAGACACAGGAAAGGCCAGCAAATAGCTAGCAGGCATCACAGTGTACTGACAGACCGTTTGGAGCTGTGGTATATGGTTCCAGACCAGCATTTAGTAATTTATATTACTGTAATATAGAGGCTGGCAGAGCTTGTTCACCCTGCCTTCAGTATATTATTATGTATGTGTTGCGATCTCCTCTTACACACTTCTCATAGTCAAGGGCCATCTTGGTCAGCTTGGGCTTGTAATAGTTCAGCGGGTGGAAGGTGACCTTGGCAGGTCGGAGCCAAGGGGCACCACAAAGTCACACCATGCAACAGAACTCACATGGGAGGTTTATTGGGGGGAGGTGTAGAGGGTGTGGAGGCCGCCTCTGAGGGAGAACAGAAGGAAAGAGAGCGAGGGGTGAGAAGGGCTTGCCTTTAATAAGGGGATATAGCACACAGGGAGAGTGCTGTGCTTGGTGGCTGCAGTAGTTATGGTGTCACGTCTTGGTTGCTGCTGCTGACGTGTCCTGCTAGGTCCTCGAGAGCAGGCCAGTGTAAATGCCTGAATGCTAACAATCCTCCCTTTTGTTTATTATAAAAAGACGAGGAAATAGGAAGGGGTAACTGGTGAGGTGGGAATGGGGGGGTGCCATGTTCTTTAGACTGCTTCCTGTCTTCTGGGGGGTGTCAGCATCTTTGGGGGACCTGAGGAAGCTGACATGATGGCCAAGTCCTGGAATAGCTGGCTATTTCACTGCTGTTCAGGCTCTGTGGGACCGTCTGGTGCTGGGAAAGCGCAGGTCTAGTTGAAGCAGTCCGTGAGGTTGGACCACTTGGGGCTAGCCACTTTGAATCTGTCAGGGATGCAGATTTTGAGAGGACCTGGCAGGATGCTGGCAGAACAGAAGATAAAGTTAAGAAGTTTAGTGGGGAATTTTTTTCTTAGGTCCTGGTAATTAAGGGAGGGGAGTCCGAACGTGGGGGAAATCCCACCCCTCAGGAACAGACAGTAGGTGGGGAAACTTAGGCTGTTGATTGACAGCACTTATCTGGGGTCCATTTGATGACCTGTTCAATGTGGATTCAAGTCGACTTCCTGGAACTTATAGGAATTTTGAGTCTACAAAAAGATGTAAGTTTTAGACACATTAGCATCCCCACGGTTTGTAATCGGTACTGAAATCCACATTGTAGAAAAGGCAGTATACTCAAATGCCTTTCAGTCAGAGAGGACCCAAAAATGAGTCTGGTTCAAGGCATTACACTTTTTCCTCTGTCCAGAAGACTGAGTGTCTATAGATTAGACAGATTTTTTTTTTAGCACAATGAGAATAATTTTTAAATCTACAGTTAGAAAAACAACCAAAGGGGATTTAAAATCTTGAGCTTGTGGCTATGATAATAATAGTGGTACTCTGCCAGAGCTAGATTAATAGCGTATCAGAATCCCACTGATTAATGTTAAGACTATGAACTTTCGGAGTCTTAATATAACAGTGGCATAGTGAGGGAAGAAACCTGAAGCATTTCATTTTTTTTTATACACCTCAAATCCCTTTCTTACCACCACGTAAGCTTTTTTCAGCCTCAGACCTTTATCACTTGCATTTTACACACCTTAAATCACTTCCTTAGAACCTAAAATATTCTTAGATTTTCACATCCTAAGCATTCATATCCTCACATAAACTTTACACCTTAAAACACCTTCTTTCAGTCTAATTCACCAGGAGATGCAGGTGATGGATTACTAAGGGGGAGTCATTGTAGGGTGAGTTCCTTTCAGTAAAGGAGTGGTACCAAGTTACATGGAGTCTGTTCTGTGAGTTTAATCTCTTTTCTGAGTCTGGTGACAAGGTAAACTGTGTCTAGACATAGCAGTTGCTCTAGGAGAGAGAGGGAGACCTGTGGCCTGAGTTTTACACACAAAGAGAACCGAGAAGGCAGCTGAAGCCTTGGTTGCTGCTGTTAAATGGACAGAGCTTTCACTAGCCTGGTCGTCAAACACCATCAGAGTTCCGAGAATAATTTTACCCACGTGAGCAGAAGTGCAGACCAAGCAGCTCCAGAATCTAATAAAAATGACAGAGACTTACTTGCTGGCTACCTAGACAGCTATCCCGGCATCCTTCATGGTTGTTGAGGGCAGAGGTCTCAGGGCTGCATCAGTCTTCAGCTGCCAGGCCCAGAAGATCTGACAGACTTTCCTGCGGAGTAGGAACTTGTAGGGGGACCAGCCTACCTTGTCTAGGCAAAGCAGGGAAATCAGTTTTCCAGTGTCCTGTTTTCTACAGTCTGGACAAGGTCTTGGCAGCTGTTGTGGTGAATGGCAGGTTGTTGTTGTTGTTGTTGTTGTTTTTTTTTCTCAGTGGCTAGTGTTTCCACATTTAAAGCAAGATCCATGTGGAGGTTATTCTGTGCCCATCCATCATTTTTGGAGGAGATAGGGGTGCTTCCAGGAGCTGGCATGTCTCTATATCACAAAAAGCTTTTTTTAATTAAACATTTAAAATGCCATATTCTCAGATCTCTGAAGCATTTGAGGACTATTTCGTATATCTGAATAGACAAACTGCTTGTTTTTAGTTACTTGTTTTAAGCTTAACTTTGAAAACATATACAGAGGACTAAATCAAGCTTATCCCTGTAATTAATTATGTTAGTACTCAGCATGACTACAATTAAAAAACTTGATTATTTATAAGATGGCTAACTATTGAATTGTGTTCCTTAACAGTCTACAGTAAGTTAGCAGCTTTCATAAGACTAGGACTTTACATTTCATTCCTGTCAGGTTTAGCCTTAAAAATAATGATTTTGAATTGAAGCTCTTGTAATATCCAGATAAAACTTTTAAATTATAGATAATGAGTTCAGTAAAGAAACCAAAACAGCCATTCCATGGGTGAAAGCAGAACAAGTTTGTTCCAAACTGGTAAGGCTGTCTCCTGAGAAGGCAAGGAAAAGTGACAGGGGAAAGATCCCAGGACCAAATTGAAAGAGAAGAAAGGGGGCTTGTGGGTTGGGGTGTGGTCTATGAGCAGGGACTGAGGGAGCCTGGAGGCCAGCACTGCCCTTGACAAGCCATGGGAGCCTCTGCCCAAATACCCAACCCTGGGAAAAGGACCCTCTCAGGGGACCAGAAACTCCAATATAGAATATATATCTTATCTATCAAACACCTTATTTATCAAACCTATGTTCCCATTTATCTAAATTCTCTAGAATGGTGTTGAACATTTGGCAAAGATGTAAGTACTTGGGTATAAATCTCTAAGTCAGCTTTTGTTAATCTGAACAGACCTTTATAACCTTAAATTTTTAATCACCATATAGAGTATATTCTAAATCAGAGTTGAATCATATATATAATATGTTGTAGCAAATATAACCTTATATTTCTATGATCATACAAAAGTCCATACCAACCCAAAATATTTGAGACTTGTTGCTTTCTTAGTCTAAGAGGAGATATAATGAACAGAGAGCTCATTAGGACTAAGAAGTGTCACATGATATGTACTCTTTAACCTTAGTAAAGATGCCAAAGATGCCAGCCATGTGGCCACCTACATCATGATGAGGTCACCAGCCAAGATAGGGGAGACATGTTTTCCTAAACAGTAGTTACATGCACATATATACAGAGTTGAATCCAAGTTACATACACATACACCAGAGATAAATCCAGCTTACATTCACACATATAGAGTTAAATCCAAATCATATATGTACACACACACACACACACACACACACACACACACACACACACACTGTATGTAATAACAATTAATAAAAAAGAGGCCATATACTTGAAAGAAAGTAAGGAAGGTGTATGGGAGGGTTTGGAGAGAAGAAAGGGACGAGGGCAATGTTATAAATGTTACAATATCAAAAAGAAAAAGTAGAATCACAGAAGCAATTAATGAAGGCGAGTAGAATCAGTGCTGGGACAATACAAGGGGAGTGGACAAATGTGAAATGTGCATGAGAAGAAAGAAGGCTGGGGTGACAAACAAGGATGACCCTGTAAGAGAGTAACCAGACATGGGGTAGACAGGAGAGTCAAGGAGCCATAAAGGATCAGGAAGGCTCTCTAGCAAGAGTCAAGTGGAACAAAGCCTGAGAAAAGGTATTACCATCGTTCTTTCAATGAACGCAGAGAGAATTTAGAAAGTGCATTCTGATCTCCTAGCAAGGCTGTCCTTGATTCCATCTTTTGCTTTCTGCATAATGTGTCATTTGCACTTTAATTCCTAGCTTTCATTGACCCCTTCCTTCTTTTTGTTAGCCATCATTCCAATTTAAAAAGAAACTTTCTTTTCTGTAACACCAAGTATTTATTCTTCCACCCCAGCCAGAGTCTCATTATTTTGTTCCTTGGCCCATATTTATTACAGGACTTTGAGAAGGGACATGAAGACTGCTTCTGACTTCACATTTTATACATTTACATTTATACATTGTATACTATATATTTTATTGTTCATTTTCTTACAGTTATTTTACAATGGTTATTATTATTTGACCTAATGTTACTTCTTGCATATCTTGAAGCTGTTTCAGATCTGTTGCCTTCTCCAGCCCAAGTTGTGAAGTTCAGAACTGACGACAAAGACTGTCATTCCTCCCTTGACCTTGAGCAAGTTGTTTATATACAATTCCTATTTTTTCTAGGGTGTGTCCCAATATTAGCATTCTAGCTTTGATGTTGGAATGCTTATTTTTTTGAGAATTTCATATATGAGTATTGTATTTCCATAACTTTCACTCCTCCTCCCCATTCCATCTCCTTCTGTGCGCCCCCCCAACCCACACTCCCTCTCAAATCATGACCTCTTCTTCTTAAATTATTATTGTTGCACACACATACATACACACACACACACACACACACAGATGCACATACACCTTGATTTGACAGCAGGGATACCTGCAGTAGTGTTCATTCTCTTCAAGTTGCATTGGCTTTTCAGGGTCTTTTGTACTTCCATAAGAATTTTAGGGTTTTTTTTTTCTAGTTCTATGAAGAGTGCTATTGATGGGGATTGTGGGAAATCTGATACTTTTAGTTACATAGATATTTTTCATAACATGATTCCTGCTAATCCATGAGCATGGGAGATCTTTCTGTTTTCTTTAATTTCTTTTTTCAGTGTAGCAGTCTTTCCCTTCTTGGTTAGGTTTAGCAAATTTTATTTGCTTTTGAAGCTAACATGAACAGGATTCCCCCTCATTTCTTTCTAGGAAAGTTTATTATTGGCATGTAGGAAGGTTAATGATTTTGTATCTTGATACTTTGCTGAAAATATGTATCTGTTACAGTTTTCTGGTAGAGTCCTTAAGTCTTTAAGGTACAGGTTCATGCTGTCTGTGATTAAGGATAATTTGACTCTTTCTTTCTATGTATATCCCCCTTATTTCTTTTTCTTATCTCATTGCTTTAGCTAAATTTCAAGTACTTTACTGAATAAGAATGATGAGAGAGGGTATCCATGCCTCTCTTGATTTTATAGGAAATGCTTTGAGTTTTTCCCCATTTGGTGTAATGTCGCCCACAGTCTTGTCTAAATGCACGGGGAGGGAAAACCCATCTTGGTTGAAAATGTGATGAAGTAAAAATACTACTAAAGTGTAGACAAAAGAGGGAAATGTGATAAATTAATAAAAACATGAAGTATGGAAGCAACTTCTTTCTTGTTCTTTGGAACTTGGAGACCTTCCAGTTGGGAGACAGTGAACTTGAGGACGGTGGTCTTTCCTATGATTTATGCTGATGTTGAACTTGTTCTGTATAGATAGTGTTAGGCGTGGTTTTCCTTTAGAATGAAGGGATTTATTAAGTATATAGCAAGTAGAATAAAACCAACAAAGCAGCAAGCAGTGGACAAATAGCTGAGCAGGCACTTACATCATCTGGAAGGAAGGAGGAGAGAAACCCCATGAAAACGGTCAGCTGGAAGCTCTGATTGATAGTTTCCCGAGAAGGACATCTTTCCCTCAGGTGAGACTTCCAGTTAGCCATTCTCATCACAGGTATTTTTGTATTATAGGACAAACAGTAGCTAAGTCTTAGCTTGTGAAACAGTGCCACATTGTCCTGGGGAAGCTTTACCGTCCATCTGCTCTCAAACACAGTGTTTGCATTCTTAGGCTGTTTTGCTAGTCTCCTTTCTCTTTGTAACAGGACCAGGGACCAGACCATCCTTGGACAAGTGGTCTTAGAGAATATTGGAGCAGATCATGCAAACCTTAAAACAAAATTATTTTAAAATAAGATATCTCTGATTAGTAGATTTTTGTAAAATAAAGATGCCTTTGTGCCAATTCTGCCAGGATCACTCCACAACACTCCATCCAATCAGTTGCCTTGATAGTCAGTGGAATAAGTTGTTTTTTCCTCATGCATAGAGTTATGAATAAGCACAGGATCTTAGCTGTAATGTTCAACACACAAGCAAGAGTAAGAGAGAGGTCAGAAATTGTTGGTATATTTACATACTCTCGTGTTCATTTCCTAAGGGAATGTAAATATCTCACAGGGAAAACAGTAAAAAGCAACAGGTTCATTCTCTTCCCAACACAGTCAAATGCAGCATCTTTTTCCCCCCAAAGACTTTGTGTTCGTGTTTGAGTGAAGTTATGAGAAAGACTAAGCCTTCAATTGTCTGAGAAAAAAAATGTAAGAAATGAGGGTAAAAATAACTCAATAGTTTCTGTTGCTGACTTTTATAAACCTTTAGAAACAAATAATAACGAGGAAATAGAGCCTCCTGGGTGGTATTTTTAACACAATATGATTTAGCTTGAAGTGATGTATTTCAGATTCATAAAGACTAATAATATAAAGAACAGGAAGAAATCCTTGAGGACTTCTCCTCAACCGAGTTATTTTGAGGCAGTTTTTGTTTCCTAGTAGAAGGCTGACTGTCAAGGGATAACTCTGCCCTCTAGGTCTTGATGTAAGATGACGCTGTTCCAAAACAGAGACCTAATGACTGAAAAGCAGATCTCTTCCTTTTCTACTTACAAATATAAGGTATCAATCACTGCGATTTTTGCCTACACAAGCTCTGCCAGCAAATGAATTCAACCTTATCAATAAAATCAGCAAAATAATACCCATTGTTATAATTATACCCAGTATAATACCCATTGTTAGATTCATTTTCATTCAGCCAATAATTTTTCTCTGATTAAGAGCCCTGTATGTGTCAGATACTGTTCTAATCATAATAACACAGACTTCCCTGAATCCAAGAAGCCAGTGGGGGAAAAAACTAGTAAAGACATAACTACATACTTAAGTACCTAGAATAGTGACTGATAGATACCAGGCATCAATAGCTTCTGAAACCACTGTTTTTTTTTTTTGAAGTAAAACTAGTATAAAATGTGGTAGACAGAGTAATGACACTCACAGATGTCTCTGTCTTGACCCACAGAGCCTACTATTGGTACTTGACAAGGGTGATTCAGGTCACAGAAGAATCAAGATGTCGTATCAACGGGCCTTAAAAATAAGAGAATTACCCTGGATCATCTGGATGCATCCACTGTAACTGCACAGTTCTTTTTAATAAGAATGAGGCAGCCAGAGTCAGAATGATGCACTATAAGGAAGACTGGACTGATTTTGGAATGGTGTTGAAGAGAAAATGGGCACATAAGCACTCCTAGAAATCTGGGAATCCTCAGGAACTAGAAAGAGCAAAAACTGCGTTTTCCTTGAGAGGCTCCAGAGGGATTCAGCACTGTTGGCTCTTGTACTTTAACCCAGTGAGACCCATTTTAGACCTCTGATATCTGGAATCTAACATAATATGCTTGTTATTTTAAGCCAGTAAATATGTTTCATGTCAGTGGAAAAGTAATGCATACAGTTGAATATATAGACCTTAAATGTATAGTTTGTTAAGTCTTAGCAAACGTCACCCAGGGAGCCAACCAACTTACAGGTGTTTGCAATCCACTGAAAGTTCTTTCACTGGCCCCTTCTGTTCAAAGCCCCTTTTCCCCAAAGGAGAAAATCATGGTGTCAATTTCTATCGACTTTTGTCTGCATTTTACCTTAATATGCACAAAATCATATTCTTTCTTGTGGGAAAAAAAAAAACCTGACTTTTTTTTTCAACAAACCGACTTTGAGATTAATCCAATTCTATTCTACCAGTTGTTCCATCCTTTCTCTTGCTTGCTACTTTGCTTTTAAAAATACACTGCCAGCGCCGGGCGTTGGTGGTGCACGCCTTTAATCCCGCACTCGGGAGGCAGAGGCAGGCGGATCTCTGTGAGTTCGAGGTCAGCCTGGGCTACCAAGTGAGCTCCAGGAAAGGCGCAAAGCTACACAGAGAAACCCTGTCTTGAAAAACCAAAAAAAAAAAAAAAAAAAAAATACACTGCCAGGTCACATCAGGACCATGCCTTGCATGTCTTTTCTCTCATAATCTGTCAGTCAGAGGAGTGACAGTGCTAACCCAGATTCAAACTGATGGAGAAGCACTTCTCCTGGATGTGCATGGTAAAGACTCTGTTAAGAACTGAATTGTGTTCTCACCTCCCCTACCCCATAGGTCCCCCTATGGTTCTAGTATTACAGAATGTGATGGTATTTGGAATCACGACCCTTAAAAATTAATTAAGGTAAAATTAGGTTGTAAGGGTGGCTTCCAATTCAATATATCTTCCAATTTCAATTCAATATATAATAGGAACAATATATATAATGTTCTTATTAAGTTGTGAGAATTTCATACAATATATTTTGCTCATATTTACCCCTCCTCCTAACTTCTCTTAGATCCATTCCCACCTCCCTAGCCCCCATCACTTTGTGTACTTTTTTTTTCTTTTACGGTAACCCATTGAGTCCAATTTATGCTGCCCCCATACTCCTAAGTGTGAAGCCATCTACTGGAGCCCAGCGGCTCTCC
>CABHPH010148548.1:4536-35145 GCA_902168325.1 Peromyscus nudipes
CGTGAACTACGTTATTTAGGAACCCACTTTCCTCTACTGATGCGCACCGTGAACTACGTTATTTAGGAACCCACTTTCCTCTACTGATGCGCAACGTCAACTACGTTACTTAGGAACCCATTTCCCTCTCACTGCCACACACACATTGGCTTCCTTCACTAAGTGAGAAGCTGTCACTTTTAGTTTCTGAGAGTGATTCTAAAACATAACAAAAAGACCAAAAATTTTGCAGAAAAGCTAAAAAGCTAAAGTAAATGTAGTTCTTTTACTTACAAATAAGAATTAAGGGACAAGTGGGCACACAGCATGTGTCTTTTTATAAGCGTTTCCATGGAGTCTAATTTTAATGTTGGTTTTAAAAAAAACACATTAGAGTATTACAATAATTCGTTTCTCTTTGACCCAAAAAGAGCTATTAGGCAGCATGTACAGGCGCTCAGAATTGCAGAGAACCATCCAACAGTGGAGTTTTCCAAAGATGAAATGGACGTCCCAGGAGGCTCGTGAGTTCCCATCATTACCAGCCAGAATTCCAACAGAAGTGAAATGCCCATTTGTGGCAGGAATGCTTGAGAGGACACTCAGGCATGAGAAATACAGTTAAGTTAGGGCTTCTCCAAAGCTACGAGCCTACCAAGGGCAAAGAGCACTGGGCCCTTGGCCAGAGAATTTAGATCAGTTCTGGTTTTTCCAGCGTGATTTTGGGCACGGCAGAGCTTATCCCATCATCTGGAGAGGGAAGACTGTAGCCACAGAACTTCATAAATGAGAAAACACTATCTGAATAATGCCCTTCAGCACTGGGAATGTGCAAGGCACACCAGGTGAAAGTCTTAGCAGAAGTTACATAAGCCAGCCCCTAAGGAGAACTTCTGGATGGTAAGGATTAGGGACCTCTTTTTGTAGAAGCCTGTGGAATTTCAGCAACGAATACATAATTCTCAGTATCTAGGGTGATTTAAATAGAATCTTGATCTAGAACAAAAAGCTGAATTGTGATTTATGTGACACCAGGTTTCTAATGGCTGGAAGTACCAGAAGGAAACCAGGCACTTTGGGGCTGCTAATGCTGAAGTAGTATTAAATGCCAATCATTCAATAATATTGACTTTCTCTCATGTAACAAGCATGGATAGAGAGCTGCAGGAATCCTCTTGCCTTGGCCTCCTGTCTACTGGATTAAGGTGGAGTCTATCATGTTCAACTTTCTATGTCTTTAAAATAAGCTACCTAACTGGCATCAATGAAGATTATAAAAGCCGACGGAAACTGCCAGATAACATTTGTGTAGGTTTGTGGCTGAAGAACATTCTTAATTCCTCTTAAATTACATCTTGCTGCCTGAGAGCCGAGAGCGCTAGGAAATGCTCCACAGGCTGGTGTTCCAGCCAGTGCTTTCAATACTGAGCAAATGAAGTAGAGGTATAAAATACATTAACAGCCACATACTGGTTGACTGACAGAAAACACTAACTTCTCACTATTAAATACGATTACTAGACAATCTCCTTATCACAGAAATTTCTTTACAAAAAAAAAAATCTCAGCCTGACTTGAATTCAAACAGCTGCTTCTTTTTGTCTTGGGTCGGGATACCGATGCCCACCTTTCCAAGCAGAGAAATTGGGGTGTTTACAGTTCTCTCCTCACGTCTGCATTACATGCTGTACCTCAGCATCAAGGACACTCTCACAATGCAAAAAGTTCACACAGCCATAATCTCTATTATCATTTGAGTAAGGATTCTGGCAGAGTCCTAGTCTAGATTCTGAGAGTAAAGGAGGAAGGAGTTCTGCATATAAATTTCATGGTAAGTTATTCTTACATTTAAAATGTATGAAAAATAGAATAAAGAGCATCAGAAAGCCGAATATCTTGATGTTGTCCAGTAGTAAACACAAGAAATCGCACATTCTCATGCAAACTTCACACATGGAACTACTAACTCTTTTAAGGCTGGGAGATAAATTGGCAGGACCACAATCTTCGGGATGTTTTCATAGCTACTGTCCCTAAAAACTAGTGCTTGCCGAAAGAAAAAGACGGAACAAAGATCCTAATGTTGCGGGTCTGAAAGCCAGCCACATCAAAACCAGGTAGAGTGGTCCCAACCTAAGCAGCTGCCGAGCTGCAGGAGAGATGTGGGCACTCCTCTGCCTAATAAAATCTGAATCAAACACTTTGCATCTGATTCTCCGTGTGAGCTTTTATGCAAACTTCTAAAGTGCAAGGAATCCTGGGGTGGAAGAGCTATTCTGAGAGATTTCACATAGTTCATGTAATTAGGGAAAGCACTTCCTTTGATTGTAAGTGTTCAAAACAGCCGAATCCCTCCTATCAAAGGCACTCTGTGATTTGGGTCACCTCCTCCCCTTCCTCTTTCATGTTTCTCAGGATGAGAGGTGAAGCTGGAGAGCACATTATTTAGGGGGAAAAAAAGACCTGGCTTTTTGTTTTAGGGATTGAACTGGCACTATTCAAAAGACCGTCATTAGAATCCCCCTCCATCTCACCCTCTGCCTCTTTCCTCCTCTACGAGGCTCTTCAGGTGCAGAGCACACCATCCCAAGATGCCAATTTAAGGCTGCCGGAGACTGTCAGATCGTGTGTAAAAGGCTTCTAATGTTCATGTTTGGTTTCAAAACACAGTTAGAAAAACAGTTATCTGCAGGATATTGATCTCCATATTATGAATTTTTTTCAAAACACAGTTAGAAAAACAGTTATCTGCAGGATATTGATCTCCATATTATGAATTTTTATCATTATAACACTGAGTGAGGAGAGAGAGAGAGAGAGAGAGAGAGATCGCACCAGCAGCAAACAGAGTCAAAAAGTACCACTTTGTTCTGTCCTCCTAGGGTGTCCTTTCTCCCTAAACATGGAACACGGGCTCACTCAACACTGCTCTTCTTATGGCTAATTTTGCACTGATGTTGTTAATGTTTCCAGTACAACTTTCTAAAATACCTTGGTCAGCTTAGCACAATTACCTCTGTTGGTGAGTGTGCAAAAGAATTCACTATCGACCATCCGCTCTAGTGGCAACATTCCCAGAACGCTATCTGCTGTAATCCTTGAGATTTTAATTAATTCAAATTGCAGTCAACTGAAACTCCAGGTGCATTGAAAACAAGTGAGTCAACGTGATGAGGTTGGCCAGAGTGACAATACTACCACCATGCTTACTGCCCTTCCCCTTCACAACTCAAGGGCTCTACGGGGCCAGAATTATACCCATTACAGGAGTTCCGGATAGCTGAGCAGAGCTACCAAACATCCCAGCTCACAAGTGCAAAGGGAAGGTGGATATAGATCTGGAACGGAGATAAAGGGGCACAGCTGTCATGGCTCTGGGTTCCAAATGTCCACTGTGACTGGAAAATCACAGTAACTTCTCTGGGAAGCATCTTAGGTTATAACATATTAAAAATCAACTGTAAATGTCCTATAAAGCCACATCTTCCTCGTATTCTACCTATAGTCACTTTTCCGGAATTTACATGAGGGGGGTGTTGTTGCCGGTGTTGTTGTTGTTGTTTTCTATTTCCACCTACTGGGCTCCTGCTCTGATCTGCTGACATCTTTTCGGGCTCATACTGAATCTGTTAATATGGCCACTGGTCAGCAGCAGAGCCAAGCAGATACCAACTAACCTGGCAGCAGAGGAACTCAACAGGACACTGAGCAAAAATTACTTAATTATACAAAGAAGACGTGTTCTTTATGCATTGGGAAATTTACCTACAAATCAGCTAATCTGTTTATGAAAACTTTATTTCAGTATTTGAATTTCAGGACCAGACCAATTTTGCCTTTCGATAGTAATCCAACTCTTTGCTCCCATCATGGTCAAACACTTCAGTATTTTTTTAAATAGGTATTGAATACTTACTATGAAGCAAGCATTGTATTGAGACGAATTGTAGCTTCAAAATGAGAAACCCAAGGCAAAGCTGTTAAAGAGCTCGCCTATAGACTTACCTAGTCAAGAAGATGATCCAGGAATATCAAAACAGGTTTGTTAAGTCTAGAGCCCACATTTTAGAACCTTGCCTAAGTTTTGAAAACACTTATGAGTTTATCTTTCCCAGTTCAACTGTATGGTCCTTGTGGGTCTCCCATCCTTCAGCACTGGTCTAGAATGTAGTCAACATTTAGTAGTTGCCTACTGAATTAAGTTGGAGTTAGTACAATAAGGATGCAGAGGTCTCTGCAGCCTAAATAATAAATAAATAAAAGGGGGCATCATGGTTGACTCCGAAAATAGTATTTAATGGCTGCTAGATGGTGGAAGTAGCAGATCTCCCGCTAATTTATGTAGTTTGAGAGACAGAATAGAACCAATAGACAGAATTAAGTTGGAGCAAAGTCTACAGCTAAAACCAACTAAGACCATAAAGAGAGAACAACAATTCAAAACAAGAAAGGATGTCTTGGAAAAAGAATTCCCACAACCAGGAGTGATTCAAGTGCCCAGATAACCAAACAATCTAGCAAGCAGTCACTGTCAGATTGAAAGTCTCTCGTCATGGCTCTCAAATGCCTGTCCACTCACCCTGAACATCAAGCATGAATGTTCAGAAGGGGGTAATGAACACACACACACACACACACACACACCTCACTCTACTCTGGACGGAGTTAATCAGAATCGTTGTAGAATATTTTCATAAGCCCACCAGGTCGCTTTGATAGATCGTTAATTAGGGAGACTGATCTTCTGAGGTCCTTTTAGACTTTAAGATCCTAGAGCCTATGAAGCTTGTTCTCAGCTGTCTCTTAATCTTTTATATTTCCAATTCGCAAGCCCAAGCGATGATCTGGTTCCTGAACGACTCGCCTTCTGCGTTAAACTCTGGCCTCTTCTCTCTTTTCACTTACAGACTTTTACTTGCACTTGTCAGGAGAGAACCTCTTCCAAAAGGTTCAGATGGGAAATGGTGGCCCCCAGATTGCTCATCACCTTTCTCTAGATCACTTTATCAGCTTTCAGGCACGCACGTTTATCACCATGGATAAAACACTGGATATCAGCTTCCAGCAGTAAAAGAGCCTAAAAGTTAACAGTGCTTTGCTACTGCACTGTCTCATAAATTTATAGAATACAATTAAAAATAAGTATTATTCATCTTAAAATATAGGGGGGCTAGATAAAGCATTAAAAAAGATTGCCCCCTAAAGTGGTTATTGTGGCACAAGACCATAAATCCAGTATTTAAGAAGCAGAGGCAGAAGAATTAAGGGTTGAAAGGCACTCTGGGCTGTAGAGAAAGACAGTCTTTTCTTTTTTTTTTTTTGAAAGCCCTAAATTTTATTTGTCTCCATCACCAACTTATCAGAGAAACACTTATTCAGGATTGTATATAAAGAGAGAAATCATATTTCTAAGTCCATGAATACTTTCATTACTATCTGTAAAGTATAGGACTGAAGAGAGTGGAAGTTAAAAGAAAAAGGGAAAAGAGTGCTGGGGAATGATCCAGGTTAGCCTAGCACACACAAATCCTGAGACTCTCAGCTGTGGGGGGCACAGATACATTTCTGACACGTGTTTACTACTCCTAGGTGCTCAGCACTGAATTAAATTCCTCGAGCGCGCTAGCTTAGCTCCCTTAACAAGCCTACATGATTGTACCCGCATGTCCACTTTGTAAATGAAGAACGTGAGATTTAATGGCTAAGTAACTGGCCTTGGGTCACAAAGCTGATGACGTGGTATAGGTGAGGCAGATTCAAGCCAAGGGCAACCACTTTGGAGCCTGGTCTTGTAACACTACACTGCACATCTAACTAGGGAGGGGAAGCGGGCCAGAAGCTTACAAAAGCACCCCAAGGCGAAGGCTCTGTGGAGGAAAACACACAGGGAAAATGTTCCTCGGCAGAGAAGAGAGAGGGCAAGGCAGGTGTTGTTTCAGCTTGCTTCTTATTGCTCTTCTGAACACTACGACCAAAAGCGACCGCGGGGCAGAAAGGGTTTATTTGGCTTACAGTCCATCATCCGGGAAGCCAAAAGGCAGGAACTCAAGGCAGGAGCCTGGTGGGAGGAGCTTATGTAGAGACCGTGGAGGAGCACTGCTTACTAGCACTCTTACTAGCTCGCTCTCCAATGCTTGCCCAGCCTGCTTTCTTAAACCAGGATCATGGGCCCAGGGATGGCCCCTCCCTCAGTGGACGGGGCCCTTCCCTCAGTGGGCGGGGCCCCTCCCATGTCAATTATTAATCAAGAACATGCCCTACAGACTTGCCTACAAACCAATCTTGGAGGGATTTTCTCAGCTGGGGTTTCCTCTTCTCTGATGACCCTCTCTGATGTCACGTGGCTAAAACAGCAAGCAGCCCAGCTATGAAGAAGGGTTGTTGTAAAGACAACTTCTGACAGCCCAGGAGCAGGTAGACCTCACACCGCCCACCTGGAGAATGCCCTTCCCTTCCCTGAGGCTCATCCTCACCCTGATGAGGGGCAGGAGCAGAGAAAGAAAAATTTGGCTGGGGGTTGATGTTTTAAAGGGCATAAATGCCTGATGTAGGATTGAGGATTTTTTGTCTAGACATGGAGAGTCATCAAAGGTCTGGTCCAGAACTGGCATGGCCTGATCCAGCTTTCTTCTATCTTAAATGTGATGTCCATGGAGCAGATGGATCGGAAAAGAACAGTAACAAACTGTTGGACGGCGATGGTAGCTTGAGTTAAGGGGGGGGGGGGGTGGCGGCAGAGAGGGAAGTGGAAGAGCACTAATTTTTAAAATTGTTTCCATTATTGACAGAGCTTACATGGTTGGAATACAGCTGGTGGACAGCCATCCCTTCAGGAGTCATCCTAAAATAGTTCTTCTAGTCTCTAGAGACTTTCTTTGGGAGCTTGGAGGTTCTACCAGGGGGGTGAGCTGCACATGTACCCTTGAACAAGGAACAGTTCTCTTCCACTGGGAAAGACCACCCTCTTCAACCAAGCATGTAGCTTCAGGAGGGACATGTGGAGGAATGAGGGAAGAGGATACTGCCTAGCCAATGTCACCGAAGGAGTGACAGCGAGCCAACCAGAGCATTTCCCAGCCCGGGGTCTTTGTTAATAGAATCTATCGGATTTGCCATAAGATTTCTACTGGGGTGGTTTGGGGGTGAGATCAGGGATAGTTCCAGAAATCAAAGCACTGACATCTAATACTGGTTGAAAACTGCCCATAGAAATGGGGAAATATAAAATCACATCAAAACAGTTAGCTGACATCTGTCCGTGCCTGTGTGTGTGTGTGCATGCTTGCATGTGTGTGTACTAGAGGTCACTGGTGGCTATTCCTCGGTCATTCCTCATCTTATTAAGACAGGGTCTCTCACTGAGCCCATAACTCACCAATTCAGCTTAGCTGGCTGACCGGCAAGCCACACGGATGCTCCTTGTCTCCCCCTCCCAGTTCAGGATCACAGTTAAACTGTGCTGCGCTGGTGCTGCGCTGGTGCTGCGCTGGTGCCCAGCTCTTTTACGTGGGTGCTGGGAATCTGAGCTCAGGTCCTCAGCACTTTGCCTGCTGTTGTCTCCCTAGCCCTAGCGGCCATCTTGTGCCCTGCTTCTGTAACGTTACACTTTTCTTTAAACCAGCTCCTTCCCAGCCTTTGCTTTGTCACGGATTCAGAGGCTACCGAGTGTTCCTAAGGGACCCTTGCTGCCTGGTGGACTGCCGTCCTTCCACAGTTCTACGTTATTTGCTGGATTTTACTCATCTTTGACTAAAGCATTTCCTTTCAAATGTATCTAATATGTCAGAGAGCTAAAAAAAGACTGCCCAGTCCTTTGGCTCATAAAACAATAAACAATATTAAGCAGCTGCCATGAATTAATATTCTTTTTGAAACATGTTTTCCTTTCAACTATTTTGGAAACTGCACACATATAGGAATGGTTTAATGGCTCCTACCTCTGGATAGTTTATTTTTCGCATCACCTCAAAAGGAAATTGGTGAATTCCTAAGCAACCCTTTCCCCATCTCCATCACACTGGGTATCCATGGCAACAAGTCCTGAAGAACTGGTATACTGTGGCATTTCATTGTTTAATGGAGCACCTAATGTCAATTACTATACATATAACTTTATGTGTGTGTATGTTACTTAATCTCCTTTATATTCTCTAAGGCACACAGGCAGTCCCTGACTCCCTGGAGACAAAGCATTATCCCCTCTAGTGGAGAAAAGCCAGAGCAGAAAAACAAAATGAGAGCATGCACCGAGATGATTTAAGATCTTGGGCTGCTGCTGTGTCCGCTGTTTTCACCAAGTCAGAAGACAGAGGCAAGGGTTTTACCTGCACAAAACCACAAATGCTACTGCTCCACGGAATAATTATATTCTCTCTCAAGCTGCGTGCACATCATTTCCAAGGTGCCCATAAACACATCAAAATCTGTTTTTAGGAGCATTGTATTTGTGTAGTTAAAACTATTTCTTTGAGTAGACTTTTGGTACATTTGAAAGCCTTGACACATTCTGAATCCTGCTGTTACTAAAGTTCTGGCTTTATGCTGATACGATGGTGGTACTCTGTATATATGATATGCTGGTGGCAATAACCACCAACAGCCAGGACAAAAACAGCAGAGCACAGAAACACAATCTGTCCTCCAGACAGCACTTTCCTAGGGAGATCTCTAGTGCTTGTCCTAGCCTGATCACACCCCTGCATTCCAGTACCTGCAGTCCACTGGCAAACCCAGGATGGGCATTCCCCTGCCATGTGCAACTCTGCACATTTTAAAATCTGCATTTCTGCTTTGAACTAGAAAGATTCATACTTTTAATCATACTTGTCTCATTTTACAGATGGACGAACCATTTCAGAGTCTAGGATAAAAATGTATACACTCCTGTCCCTTGACAGCTTAAAAACCACCGCCATGCTTATCATCCTTCCTGAGAACTGAATCAGGTTTCATCTCAAAGCTGCCCTTCACTAAAGTACTGTATATTGTCTGCCAGCTATTTTATAAAAGAGGTAACGGGCATGATTCCACACTAGTAGATATCGGTCTAAACCAGTTTTCCACACCCAGTTCGTTGACAGAGGATACCAGAATTTATTTACTCAATCCTGAGCAGACATTGAGGTTGTGTTGAATATTTCTCACAAAAATAGTGACATGAACATTGTTCCTCTTTGCCCAGGTGTACTTGTTTGCCCATGACGAGGATCCATAATTAACAGTAAAATGCTTAGGTCAAAAAGGTATGAACATTCCAATAGATAATGCATGTACTCCAGACATGGCAATTTGTGACTGCCAACAAAGAAGACAGTGTCTGTTTCCCAGGTTTGGTTGATACTGGCTGTATTGGCTCTCTCTTTATTAACAGCGAATTACCCATTCTTCTGTGTAATGTTCCTTCACATCCTCTCCCCATTTTTGTAACAGGCATTTATCCCTGTGTTCTTGACTCCACTTTAGTTAAGTGGGTCTCGATAATAACTTCGAATCTGAGAAAAGGCAATTTCAATGTGCTTTTAATATTTCAAATACAAATAATCTACCTAATGAAGTTTCATTTTTAAATATCTCCACATCACTTTTACTCAAGGAATTTTGTCTCTGAAAGCACAAATGTAACTGTACTGAACCTCAGGTCTGTAGCCAGGGAACCAGGCTTGGAGCCCAGCTCTGCTGCCCAAGAATTTCGGGGATTACTGAGCTCTTCAGTCCTGGGTTCTTCTGAGGAAAAACCACTTTAGCGCTACTGTATTGCAGATTCTATGATGCATATTTTTTCTGGTGTCGCTGACATTGTTCTGTATGATAACTAGGGATCATACAGTTTTTTCTGGCAGTGTTTTAGTTTCTTAGCGGTGCACACAATAATGGTCATTTCAAACCAAAGTCATCTTACAGTCAACAGAATGGGGTAGTGCCCACCTCACAGGACTGGCTAAAGGGATGAACTTAGTACACAAAACACCCTCCACACATTCTTGTAGCCTTATAAAACTCTACAGTTTGATTTCAATATTTATGGTTTGCAAAATTTAGTTCCTGGGTTTTATCTAACATGTTTGGAATTTCTTCATTTCCAAATGACCACAGATACAACAAGATCTTATTTAAAGCAATCTAAAAGGAATTCTGCTTGAGCAGGAAGTGATCTATTATTCTGCACTTCCAGGAAAGAATCCTCTCCACAGCATCCCACCGCCAGGATCTGAAGCATAGCCTCCCAGCAGTTGTGGGAGAAATAATACAAAGAACAGCATGGGAACTTTTGATTAAGGTCGACTTGACCGTAATGTGTTCCATGTGCTGCTCCGTCACACGATCTTCTGCAGCTGCGTAACTCAGCATCATTTCTTGGGAGACAAAATAGAAATCTACTGTTGAAAATAATAGTGATAGCATCTAGGAGGAACAGAAGTTGAAAGTAACATGAGGGAAAAAAATTTATTTCATAATCTTCGTAATGCTTTTGTCTTAACATAGAGTCATTATATTTATCTCGTCAGTCACAAAGAAATATGTAACGGTGTGGGAGGCTTCAGCCGGCATGGGATATGAGCAAAGGCTAGGCATGTTTCAGTTGGGAGAGAAAGTGAAGAGTACGCGTGCGCAAGAGACCAAGCAAACACCACTGGAGTTGGAGATGGATCATGTATTGACCACAGGACTTCAGGCTCACACATTCACTGTCCTCCATTTTGTTATTTGTGCCTTGGCAATAACACCCAAATTCATAGAGGATGTCCCCTGTGCACAGACAAGACCAGCGAAGGGCTGATGGAACCATCGGATTAATACTCATTGGTATGTGCACACTGTAGAGCTACTGATTTTATCTGTTACTCTTTCCGCTCTGATTTAGAATAAATCTTACCAACATGTTTCCAACCAACACACAAATTCTGGAATTAGCATTTTCCTTTGCAGCTCCACTCCCATATCATTTAGGAATTAGGCGATTTGAGTATTTAAAAAAAAAAAAACAAAAATCCCCCAAACCTGGTGCGCTTTACCAGAAATGTAGTGTGCTGCTTTTCCTCATCTCACACACCAGCTGCTTCTCATCGTCTTCCTTCCCCGCCAAAAACTCTTCAAAATGAAACCAGATCTGTTTTTAGCTGAGGCCCTGAATTTGAAATATCATCTTGTTACCAGAATCCTCAGAAAAGTGAAATCCCTGTTTCTGAAGCCTCAGAGAAATGACATGAAAGTCCTTCCCCTCCCGTCTTTTCCGTATTAGGAACAGCATGGCAACTCTTAGAAGGCCCGAGAAAGCAGCAAATGGTTAATGAAATATTTAAATCAATAATTAAATATATTTCTTAAGTAAAGTAGGAAATGGAGGAGGTGAGTGGCTCTCTAGCTTCTGGAAGTTTCACGGCCAATACCCATCCATCTGTGTCAGCTTTTCTAGACATCCTGAGGTAATCAGGGGGGCAGATGGCCGCTGGGTGGTCCTCTCCAGTGAAAAGTTGCTTTCTTATGACTGTTTTATTCATGTTGTAATCATAATCCTTACGTTGATGGAGTGGTCACAACGCTAGTCCTTCCTTCCTGCTGTGTGTTGGAAGAAAACCACAAAACCAAACCAAACAGGATTGTGGTTTGGTAAGGAAATAAGTGTCCATTCTAAAACCACATGACCATCACAGTGAGACCAGCCCTTGAGCTCTGCTCCACCGCCTGAGATCCAGAGAACTTGAATGGCCTGACACGAGGTCAGCACTGGCCTGAGCTGGGTGGGCGCTGCCTAGCTGAATGGCTATTCTGCTCTTCTAAGCCTGCCCAGAGAGCCTGTAAGAGCATTCCACAACCCAAACAGTCCCTACACCTCTTTGCTTGAAACTGACCATAAACATAGGATGAGTATTCTCATAAAGCCCCATTATTTGCGAGCTTGGACACCACCTGTGTCGTGGCTGGAGACCATGGCATGTTCTTACCTTACGCTTATCATTCTTGCTCTGACCCGGCTATCTAGCATGAAACTCTCAAACCCCTACACCCCCTCTGATTTTTATAAATCCTACCAAATGCTACTGGCAAAATCATCACACTAAGTGCTTTTCAAATATATATATTTTGAAACAATGCCTCTTTCTTTGCATTAAGAATAAAGAAATGTAATTATATTGCTTCAAAGCATGTGTTCTTAATCATTCTAGTGGGTATAATTTCCTGCTCTTATAATGGACAGAGTGCTGAAAAACAGTATTGGGAAATACACGCCCTTCAATTTAATAAATGAAAAGGAGACAAAGACGGGACTTTCTGAGAAACCTCTCTGGAATGGAATGCATCTCCCTTCCACTCCTCAGTGTACTGACATGTCTGAGTGCTTGACAGGAAACGCTGGTGTATTCCATAGCATAAGGTTCCGTTTCCAAAGAGCAGGCGTGACATTTAACTAGAGGCCTAAGCAGCAGATGCCAGCACGTGAGGCTGCTGGAGGGACTGGGCTCCTTGCCTTGCTGGGGTGACAAGGGGAACACACTCCCCACAATAGGAGCTCTGAGACAGCAGCGTTTTTCATGCTCAGTCCCCAGATTTATAGCCATATGAATGGAGACTGAAATACCAGACAAGAATGTCTTCCCCGGTGAAGTGTTTCCCCTTAGAGAGTAATACATGTCACACTCCAGAAGGGGTCTTTCTCAGAGTGGATTAAACATATTTATCTTCCATAGAATGTGTAAAATCATGACTACACAGGGATTTTTCAATATATTCATTTCTTGAACATTACTTCCTGTCTGCTGGTGCGGTTCTGGGTTTTGTTACCACAGGCACGGGAGGTCATCCCAGAGATCCTCTGGTCCCTGCTGCCTTCTTCTTCCCTTTTAGCATTGCTGCCAGCACTGTGAAGGGGGCCTTGTGCAGCACACCTTCCAGCAAGTTCCTCTGACTCCCTAGCTGCAGGATTCTTGTATACCAGCTACAACATGTCGCAGCTCTGGACCACTGCACCTAAGTTAGGTGGCTTTGTGTTCAACTCCAACTGGGGCCCTATGCCAAACATCACCAGGTAGCTTGTGAATCACCCCCAGCCAATGGGACACTAACAAACTCCTCTATCCTCCATTCACAGCTACAGCCTCTTTAAGAGTCTCAGCCGCAGCCTGGGCCCCTGGCCCTCGCCCACATCTGCTCATCTTTGATATGCTTCATCAATGCTAGAGTTTACAGCTGTTCTCTACATCTGTTCTCCCTGTATTTCTAAGTTTATTTTATCCCCTTTGGTAGTTAGTTACCTTTACTAGTTGATAATTCTCTATACTAACTGTTCTGACTGAACCTGAGCAACACAGGATTAGTCTTCAGATACTCCTAGAGAGAGTCTCAAAAGGAGAACCTGGGGATTAGGTTCTGAGCTGTGACTAGAATGCAGCACTAGTTGCCTGCCAATGGGAAATGAGATGCTTCAAAGTAGACTCAAGTTATCACCTGTGATGAACTACGATGAAGTACTGGAGTCACAAAAGCTTCTGTCCTTGCCTGTTAGGGCAGGGAACATGGGTTTATAAGAATCCTTTTGAACTGTGGGGCTGGGGAGATGGCCCAGTGGTTAGAGCCCGTGTCACTTCTGCAGAGGACCTGGGTCTGATTCCCAGTACTCATGTTGGACTGCTCACAACTGCCTCTAACTCCAGTTCCAAGGGATCCGTCCGATGCTCTACTGACCTCCACAGGCACTAGACACACATGTGGTGTATGTATATACAAGCAGGAAAAACCACTTATACAAATCAGTCTTTAAAAAATGTTCTTTTAAAAAGAAAACAACCATTAACCCCCATGCCAAGTGATGATCCAAAACCTGACAGACAGCTTCTGCATCGGCGTTTATTTCTTAATAGTCGTGGGGCTAACGTTTCCAGAAACCAAAAATAAAGTGTGTTCTGTATTGCTAGATTACAAATCTGTTGAATTCTTAATCTCAGCAAGTGTCTCCTGTGAGAGTTAGTGTACTGACTGGGAAAGAATGGGAAAGGGAGCTAGAAGAGGGTGTCTGGATGGTTTCATGATGGAATGAGAAAGTCCACCCCCCGAAGAAACTCTGAGGGTACCTAGACCATGGGAGTTACTTACTCAAGTGTCTCTCAAAAAATTAGTCATTTAGCTGGACGGTGGTGGCACACACCCTTAATCCCAGCACTCGGGAGGCAGAGTCAGCTGGATCTCTGTGAGTTCAAGGCCAGCCTGGTCTACAGAGTGAGTTCCAGGACAGTCAAGACTGTTACACAGAGAAACCCTGTCTAGAAACAAATAAACAAACAAAAACAAACTAGCCATCTTTTGTTGGGAAATTTTTGTTACATAGCCTCACCTGGAGTAGATCCACTTAGGGAGATGCCCCTTCTCCTCAGGGTTTGTCCTAACAGTCACTGTTCTCAATCTCAACATGCTTCAGGGGCACACAGTATCAACCCAGATGGAAGTAACATACACAAAAAAAAAAGCCAAATCTTTGGAAATGTGTTTAGGAAATATCAGTGGTGTTAGAAAGAGATCAATAGGAAATATACAGTAGAGGAAGCTGCTTTCATGGCTCAAAATGCATTTATCAGATCCCAGAGTTAATGTGAAATGTGTTAGCACTGGAAGCGGGGAGTGTCTCTAACAGTTTACATGGTTAGTTGACTGAAACCTGAACTCGATGTAGTCAACATGTCATGAGATTGAGATGCCAGACCTCCCTTGGCATGACACTGAGGAGAAAATCCCAAGGCTTAGGGATATGTGACTGTTGAAGTGATTAATCATGTATGAACCACATGTGTACCTAGCTGTGATGGCTAGTTTCCACTGTTAACATGACACAGTCTAGAATCCTATGGGAAGAGAGTCTCGGCGAGGTACTGTCTGCATCAGGTTGGCCTGCGGGAATGTCTCTGGGGGACTGTCTTGATCAGAGTAATTGAAGTAGGAAGATGCGCCCACTGTGGGTGTCACCATTCCCTAAGCAGAAGACCATGAACTGTGTGAGAGTGGAGGAAGTGAGCTGAGTGCAAGTATGCATGCATTCATTGCTTTCCACACCTCACTATGGGCGTGATAGACCAACTCCCTCGAACTCCTGACACTGTGACTTTTCTGTTACGATGGATCACAACCTGGAACTGTGAGCTAAAATTTTCCCCTAAGTTGATTTTGTCAGTGTATATATCATAACAGCAACAGGAAATGAAACCAAGTTAGACCTCAACTACTATCTCAAAACTACATTCCTGAGAAGGCCAAGAGATACTCTCTACATGAAGACCCTGAAAAACACATTCATCAGAGGGTCACTGCATCTCTCAAAAGTTCATGTTATTCTATTTTGTAGACTGGATGTGACCAAAGGATATGCCACCATACACTCCAGTGACTTCATGATTTCTTTAGGCATGATTGACTATATCAGAGCAGCAGAGGCTAGGTACCAAAGGCATGGTTGGTACACTTACTGTCAAAGGCAGCAAGGATATACTAACCAAATGCCCACAGGAATATCCACTGGGAACTAATTTATCCTGATTTCCCAAGAATAAAATCAGTGTGGAATATTTTGGAAGGTTGTATTATCTACATATTAGAAAACAAACAAAGGGGCTGGAGAGATGGCTCAGTGGTTAAGAGCACTGGCTGCTCTTACAGAGGACCCAGGTTCAATTCCCAACATCCAGGCAGCAGCTCACCACTGTCTGTGACTCCAGCTCCAGGGGATCTGACACCTTCACATAGATATACGTGCAGGCAAAACACCAATGCACATAAAATAAAAATAAATAAATCATTAAAAAAGAAAACAAAAAACCTGTTAGGTCTGGTGGCCATTAAGTCTCCACAGTGGACAGTCACAGCATAATACCCAGTTTCTAGGCACTATGAAAGACCTAGAACCCTCTGATGGAAAGGAATGCCAGATTTTCTTGTGGAGGAGCCCATGAGGTCATCCAGGGGTACACCATAAATCCTCCAGGCCCTCACCATTTGTCAGACAGACAGTGCACGAAGGCAGACTGCTCGGAATGTCAAGGATTACTAACCAATCTCCTTGAAACACCTCTAAGTTCCCAACATCTCCACAACAGTCAGCAGAAGAAAGCATGAGCTCACATTATAAGTGGTTCTGTGTGATATGCTAACTAACTGGATGAAAATGTGTATCTCAAGTGTTCTATCCCAGTTAGGGACGACCCCAGAGAATGGCACTTCAGGAAACGCCTCCCAGAGAGAGAACTTTGACAATTTATTGGGTGACTCACTTGGTCTGGAATGTGAAATAACCCATACTGAATTTCTACTAAGTCACAGCTGAGTGCTTACAGTCCGGCTGGCCGATGAGGCACTCTAATAGGTAAGGCTTTGAGGACTGGGGACAAAGAACCCAGGGAAGATGTGTGTAGAGAGACCTTCCACACCACGGAGACCATGTCCTATGTGAAAGCTCAGTAACAGCGTCCATCGCAGGAGAGGGTTCAGGCATCCCGTGAACAAAATGATACGCTCTGCAGGTGCCACTCAGCCAACTTCCCAGCTATCCCAAGGCATGTCCGATGGGCCTGAGAACAAAGTGGCCATGACAGCAAGGCTGGGGACCACATACAGGGTTAATAAATGCAACTGGACTGTCGGCTGGTCTTGGTGAATATATATCAGATCTGCTAATAGATCTGAGCCCCACTGTCACCATTCCCAAGAGGACAGACTGAGGGCTCTGGACATAGGGGAGGAATCTATCTTCACCGGCATAACCACAACTCCCCGGTAAGACTGAGCCTTCCCGTCTGCAACGCTGACATTCCTCATCCCTTGCCTCACAGAATGAATGCGTTATTCACCACGTTAGTGTTCCACTGTCAGCTGCTGCCGAAGGAAACCACTCACAACACAGGAAGTGAGGCAATCATCTTGTAGCAGCGGGATTAACTGAGCTGAGCTCACCACACAGCCCTCCCCTCAGCAACAACTGAAGAGTAGAAAAGTGGAGTGGCTCCCTGGGGACTCGGTCCCGGGACAGCTGAGCAGGAACAGCTGCAAGCATTGCTGGTTCGTTTACACGATGAACTACATACGCTTCGCCCCAACCACCGTCTCCTCTACACACGTGGATGTGGACTAAAGGTGAGGGTGGCTCCTATCACTGTGATGCTTAATGACGACCTCACAGATTTTGCTTCCTATCCCAATAACAATGACCTCTGCTAGTCTGGAGACTTTAGTCACCAAGGACAGGATGTAAAAATGACCCTACTAGGGGACATAGTGATCCTACTGAATTAGCATATGAGAATGTCACTTGGCTATTTTAAAGTTCTTGTCTACTATTAAACTCACAGGTAGAGCCGGGCAGTGGTGGCACACGCCTTTAATCCCAGCACTCGGAAGGCAGAGCCAGGCGGGTGAGTTCGAGGCCAGCCTGGGCTACCAAGTGAGTTCCAGGAAAGGCGCAAAGCTACACAGAGAAACCCTGTCTCAAAAAACAAAACAAAACAAAACAAAACAAAACAAAAACAAACAAACAAAAAAACCTCACAGGTAGAAAAAAAAGTTTTCTCTACTGCCTGGAGAGACTGATCCCAATTACTGAGGGAGAACCGGATTGTTCCAAGGAAGTTGTATGGTCAGCTTTGTCTCTGAGACAGAATCCCTGAGAGAATCCACCTAAAAGAAAGGTTTGTTTGGGCTCTTGGTTTTATAGCTTCAACACATAGCAGGTTGGCTCTGGTGTTTTGGGAACTGTGGCAGAGGGGAACACCACGGCAGAAGCACGTGATGGCACAAAGCGCCTCACCTCCTAAGGGCCAGGAAACAAAAAAGGAAAGAAAGGAAGGGGCAGAGAGTCCCAATCGCCCTCAAAGGCATCCGCCCCCCCAAGACCTGCCTCACCTCCTCCTGCTGGGTCTACTCTGAATGTTTCCACCCACTGCAGCCAGCAGCACAGGGTGGTGGCCCAGCCTCTAGCTTGTGGCCTTTCGGGGGCACAATGAAGACACAAACTAGAACAGAAGTCTATGTCTGAAGCCCAGGGAATTCTGCAGGTCTCCATACCCAATAATAAATGTGAGTAAAACGTACAAGATTCAATGGCAAACAGGAGGAATAAGGACTGAGACCCTTCAGGAATAAAGTTCAGGTCCCCTCACGGTAAAGTCCTCCAAGGCAGCTGAGGCTTAGGTTGAGGGAAGACAGAAATAAACGACTATTGAAAGAGTCGCTCGAAAGGGGTCAATGAGAGAGACGAGGACTGCAGAGCTTCCAGCACTTTCCTTTGCCCGTTCTTTGCATGTGCATGGGCAAATGTGTATGTCATATGCCTTCTCCCGTCTCCTTCTTCCCCTTATGACGCATATGAAGTTGTTAGGGGTGGGCTTTATGACTTAGGCATTAGGTAATGATATCCAGTGTACTCTAATGGACTCGGAGGAGAAGTTAGCAAAGCCGGCGATGGATGAAATGACTCAAGACTGTGCAGCTCATTGTGGGGTGGGTAGTGATGAGAACTTCACTTGTGCGAAGGATAGCTGACGTCCACAGGTGAAGGCGTAGACTCGTTCCATCGGTGTGTGGAAGCGCAAATGCCTGTGGAAGGTCTGTGCAGAATCGAAAGACACAGCACCGCATCCGTCACCTGCTTCCTAATATCTTTATAGATCATTTTTCTCTGCCAGATGGCACCACGTTAGCCTGTGTCCATAAATGGCACTGAAGATGCCGCAAGGCACAAGCAAAGGGAAAAATATTTCTCGTGTGGCAGTTTTCCCTCCAATGGCCAGCAACACGGGCAAGATCCACTGGTACACACCCTTCAGTGAGTTTTATCAGCACCTCAAGGAAAGATTCTTGTAGGCCAGCTCCAGCTCCACCCCTCCAAGGAGGTTGCATCCCACATGGCAACGATGGCCTAGTGATACTACAGCAAAGGCTCCTGTCACCCAGTGTGCTGTGCCACATCCTCCCGGATAAGACCCAGATTTCAGGATTGGGGGCGGGGCGCCCTCCACTGCTCTGGTAGCAGCTGTCTCTGGTTTTGCTAGGTGATGATGCTGTGTCTTTCACTACACAGTCTTTTTTTTTTTAAAATTAAGATTTATTTGTTTTTTATGTGTATGAGTGCTCTATCTGCATGTATGCCTGAATGCCAGAAGAGGGCATCAGACCTAATTATAGATGGCTGTGAGCCACCTTGTGGTTGCTGGGACTTGAACTCAGGACCTCTAGAAAAGCAGCCAGTGCTCTTAACCACTGAGCCATCTCTCCAGCGCCGCTACATAGTCTTAGCAGTTACCCATCTTGCTGTCTCCTGACTGGACCCAGATTGACAAAATCTACTATTTCTGTACGGAAGGGTCTATTGTGCCATAGTACTCTTCCTTTGACAGAATATACAATTGAGACAGTATACGCCCCAAGTTTAATTACAGCTACTTCTAGGACTATTAGTCTTAGAGTATTTTATGGAAAGAACAGGAGAGGATATGATTGCTTGAATGAAAGATGAGCGAAACCAAGTTCAATGTACTGTGATGATGTAAGCACAAAAATGACAGTGAGCTATCATAATTATCTCTAACCTCTAGGCTGAGCCTGGCCATTGAGAGCTCTGTCACCATCTAGGAATGTCTGTCAATTCCCTAACACTGAAAGTCATTGTATTCAGAACCTGCCCCTCTGTGCATGTGATTGTGGCTCCCTGGGGTTCAAGTCCTCTGTAGCCAACACATAAAATATTTCCATTTTTTCACCTGTTGATTTTTTTCTAAGTTGATCCTCTATGACAAAATTGGAACAAAAAGACAGAGACCAGGAAAGCATCTCAAAATATGAATCTGGCCTGTGAGAGCCTATGACTAGTTCTTGCTCCCATGGCTAAATTCATTAATGTTACTAAATTCAGATCTCATTCTAAAGCACAGGATTTTTATCTCTTTTAAAACAACAGCAGAGGGGGGTTGGGGATTTAGCTCAGCGGTAGAGTGCTTGCCTAGCAAGTACAAGGCCCTGGGTTCAGTCCTCAGCTCCAGGAAAAAAAAAAACAAAAAACAGCAGAGGATGAGGAGTTCAAAGTCATCTGCGGCGTACATCATGAACTGACCAAACCATGAGACCCGGTCTCAAACTGTGATGAAACCTAATTAATCTTAAGACCTACTAAATATTGGAGTTCTCTGTCTGTGAAAGGTCAGAAGAAGCAGCTGGCCGCAGATAACGTGTTTGGGCTCAGAATTTCCTGATTCTCATGTTATAAAGACCAGAAAACCTCTTGGGGGAGGTCTTCCGCCACAACAAAGATTTAGATGTGGGAGTCTGGTCATGTCTTTCCATTTACCACACGGGCGCAGGCATCCACCCCCCCACCCCCCACCCCCACCCCGCTCTCCCACCACAGTGTGGAGAACGACAGGCGCATCACCCCGCGACAGGGGAGGTCTTTGTACGACTTAGATGTCTTCACACAACCTAGGAGGAAGGGGCATCGCTGCTAGGATGCGCCAGAAGTGAGTCACAAACATGTCTTGCTCGCACACTCTCTGGCGGAGCCCTCTGCTGGAGCATCCCAACACCGTGTTGTGGAAACTTGGAGATTATTAGCCAATTCGCATCATGCAATTGAGAGTAAACTTCATCAGACTTTATTAAGAAGAAATAAATGAGGACGTTTGAAAGTTTATTAGAAAGGATGTAACTTGTTTGGTTGTTGTTTTGGTTTTTGTTTTGTTGCTGATGTGTTGGCTGTTCTATAAATGAACCACAGGGCCTTCCTTGCATGTGCTATCTTTTGGCATTTTTTTTAAAAAAAGCTTATTTATTTTATTTCAATACTTTTTTTTTTTTTTTTGCGACAGGGTTCCTCTGTGTATCACTGGCTGTCCTGGAACTCACTCTGTAGACCATGTTGGCCTCAGACTCAGAGATCCACCTGCGTCTGCCTCCTGAGCGCTGGGTTTAAAGGCGTGCACCACCGCCGCCCAGGTTCAGTTTATTTTTCTTTGAATTACATTCGTTTATTTGTGCGGGACTGGATGAGTGGATGTGCACTGTGTGGGTGTGCATAGGCCTCAGCACACACGTGGAAGTCAAAGAACAGCTTTGGGGAACTGGTCCTCTCCTTTCAGCGTGGGGGCCCTAGGGATTGAACTGAGGTCATTAGGCTGGGTGGCAAGCACCTTTACCCAGTGAGTCACCTCCCAGCTTCATTCTTAAGAAATTCAACTGAAACACTCCTCAATCTTTTAGATGTGTTTCGTGGATACATTTTAAAGGAACTAAGTCTTTTTTTGATCTCACTGTCTACATTGTTAAGTACTAATGAAAATATATCCTATTAATGACCTACAATCCCACACTAGAGATGCTCCTTCTGAAACCTTTTAGACGTGTGACCTCCAGACGAGCCTTGTCGCCATCAATGACAATCTCAGTAGAACCTCAAGGGTCTCAAGAGATGGGACCCACCCTGCTTTCATTTCAAGCAGGCCAGGGGCCTGGAATTTTTTTTTGCAAAATCATCTAGTTTTTGAAGATCCATGATGCATTTTTAGAGAGGTCCACACACGGAGTGGAGTATAGATGTGCCCAATGCAGCACTGGTTTTCGCCCTACTTAACGATGGGCCTCTGCGTGCAGCAGCTGTGCACGGTAGTGGTGCCCTCTGCACTTTCCCACAATCCCTATCACTTCCCATTGTGCAATGCTTGGCTGGCTTTACTCTTTTACACTGCTGTGTGGAGACGCTGGAGTGTATAGCCCTGATTAAAACTGAAATTGCAGTTCTTGGACTTCTCAAAATGTTGCAACTGCATGGGTGGACTCTGCAGGACAGAGCGAGGGACTGCACAGGGGACTCTGCAGGACAGGAGGACTACACAGGGGGACTCTGCAGGACAGGAGGACTACACAGGGGACTCTGCAGGACAGGACTGCACAGGTGGTTCTGTAAGACAAAGGACTGGGGAAGGAAGGCTTGCTTCTAGATACAACCCTCAGCCTCCCTACACTCTTTGGTTTTTTTTGGGGGTGTGTGTGTGAGGGGGTTGAGACAGGGTTTCTCTGTGTAGCCCTGATTGTCCCAGAATTTTCTTTGTAGACCAGGTTGGCCTCGAACTCACGCCTGCCTCTGCCTCCCGAGTGCTGGTATTAAAGGCGTGCACTGCCACCGCCCAGCTCCTCCATGCACTCTTACCCAGAGGAATCAAGTCCCAGGTTTCTCCTTCCCTTCTAAACTCTGAACAAGGAGTTGATGGAGACTCTCCCCCTCTGTAGACGATGCTTAAACAAACAGGTGTGCACGCTTTTCTCTCTTTGTGTTGAATTCTTCAAAAGGAAAATTTCTTCCTACTTACCCTGACAAGTGGCTGTGGGTAAACATTCCGAGCTTTTTATAGGTTTGCTAAAACAAACATGGTGTGTTGGGGGTGGGGGTGGGGGTGGGGGGTGCCATAATAAAGGGAAAAGGACTGACTGAAGTACTATCCAAGTACTGGTTACACATTCTTTCAGTTTCTTCTACAGAGCAAATACAGATCCAGCTGGAGCAATCTATAAACAAAGACAAAACTCTAAAGCTTTACTTGCCAGTGAAGGCAGCGGCTGTCCTTGCTGCACTCCTGAAGGATATTAAAAGAAGACATGCACCTAGCCCCCGACAAAATGCTAAAGACACAACTTCAAATCCCCAGGATTTCCTCGGCAATCAACTAAGACCTACGGAAACTTATGTGGAATTCATGTTAACTTTCTATTACACATGTGCAGCCCTTCATGACGGCAAAGACACTGGAGGGGGTCGGGGGAAGGAGATCAGAACTCTGGGCCATCACTGACACTCCAGGAGAGCTGAAGCAGAAAACACCCAAAGCGCAGAAGTCCGCTTTCAAGGCCTTCTGTATGATTTAAAACTAAACAGGGATGAACTTCCCATCTGCACAGAACAGAAGAATTATATAATTTCCTTTTGTGCTTTGTACCCCACCAGATGGCATGCACTTGGTGTCTCCCCCCCAACCCCGTTTTTAATGATTTTAAAAGAACATGCAGGGCTAGGGAGATGGCTCAGTGGTAAAGCATGAGGCCCTGAGTTTGGATCCACGACACACAGATGCAAAGCCAAGAGTGAGGGCTTCTGCCTCTAATCCCAGTGGGAAGGCAAAGAATCCAGGGGCTCGCTGATCACACAGTTTAGCCAGTCAGCAAGTTCCAGGTCCAGTGAGAAACCCTGCCTTAAAAAATTAAAGTGGAGAGTGACTGAGAAAGACACCCAGCATTTGCCTCTCGCCCACACCCCCACCCCACATACTTGCAGGCAAAGAACACATACACACAAAAAGGATATCCATACTGTTTCCAATCTGCATCAATCAGCAACTCTTACTATGCATGTACATGTACTTTTCCCTTCCCCCCACAACAAATTCCTGCAGGTGAAGGTGAAAGGTCAGAGGGCATTTCTTTTTGACTTGTCAGTCTCTCAAACTACCTTCCAGAAGGTCCCGCCATTTCAGATTCAGCATGCATGTGAGCTGTCATCCTCACCAGCCCTAAACGTCATCGTTCCTGTATGTGTCCACTCAGCTCCCATGTTCCATTACACAGAACGTCCTACATCACTGATTCTCAAGTAGAATCCATTTCCAGTGGACATGGGACATGTATAGTTAAGGTGCTTAAAAATAAAAAGTTTATAATACAAAATGCAGTGAGTAAATGACAAAAATACTGTTTGCTGGTTAAAAAAATAGGATTTAAAAAAAATCATTAAGACTATGGAGTTTTAGACTTTGGGAATACCACACTACAGAATGATGTAAACAGCTAGTTATTTACAAGCATTGAAAAGGAAAGATCCATCCGCAGTAATGTGTGCTAACAAGCCACACAGTGGAACACTGGGTGTGTTCAGACGTCAGGCTGCTGAAATAACAGCACTAACAGTTGTCCCATACATGAGAGCTGAGTAGGTGCCAGGTACTACGTGCATGTACCCACATGGACTACTTCAACAGGTCCCCGCAGCATCTTTATGAAGCCAACCCCATTATTATCTGCATTTTATAGCAGAAAAAACTAAGGCTTGCCTAACTTGTCTGTACGCCAAACAAGCCAGGGAACTGGGATTTGAATCTTCACGGACTGAATGAAGCCAGAGCCTGAGCTCTTAAACACCATGTTACGCAGCATCCTAGGAATCCAATGCCTCTGTTTTCAACAAAAGACAGAAGATACTACTTACAATATATGTTTCATTTTAAAATGTGCAAGTGGAAATCAGTCTGTAGTTTTCATAAATATGTGTCTGCTACCTTTGCCAACAGGGTAACTTCTCATTGTGAATATGTAGACAAGGTTTTGTTGGGTTTACATTTCCTAGTTTCTCAATAGTTATCTTGTTCTTAGTTATTGCTGAGTCGCTAAAAACCCAGATCACACACATCCCAGCATTTGGAGTTAGGGAAATCTTGTCTTTGGAGAGATTTTTCAGTGCATACATTTGGGGCAGGTTTCTCATGTCCAGTTCCTGAGGCCATAGAGCCCTACCACTAGCCTGCCCTAAGCTGACCCCACACTAGCCACTCCGACTGCCCCAAGACCAACCTCACTGTGCCTGTTTCTCCATGCTTGCACAATCACCACAAAAGTGACTAAGCAACCCTGGCCCTCTGCCCATCAATCTTTCTGTGGCCACACATTTTCCAGCTGGTCCCAATCTCCCATCTTTCCATTTTCCTTCCACTGCGAGCTCATGCTCTATCAGCCACATGCCCCCAGCCTGAACTTCTCTTCTCAAATTTCCTCCTCTCCTCAGATAGAAGTTGGTCCTCAAAGCAGGCCTCTCACTGGCTGCCTATCTGGCTCTTAGCACGTGTTCCACTGGGCCAGGCTCAGCAATACCACTTCCAATGTGCGCCTCCCCTCTCCCTAAAAGCTGTGCTTTCTGCTATCAGACTGCATCAGCCACTAGCCTTCATTGTACACCAGTTCTTGATGATTTTAGCCCCTAACACACAGCCACGATCTCTCGTTACTATTCCTGATGGCATGGTGGCACAAGCCTGTAATCCCAGCATTCAGGAGGCTGAGACAGGAGGATGGTGAGTTCAAGGTCAATTTGAAATGTAGAGACTGTGCCTTAAAAAGCAAAAAGACCAACAGGTGGTGGTGGTGGCGCACACCTTTAATCCCAGCACTCAGTGGCAGGCAGATCTCTGTGAGTTTGAGGCCAGCCTGGTCTACAGAGCGAGTTTCAGGACAGCCAGGGATACACAGGGAAATCCTGTCTCAATAATAATAATAATAATTATTATTATTATTATTTCCCAGCAACAGGTGTTAATAAAATGTTATATCATATTTAAAAATGCACAACCAACGATTAAAATGAGTATGTGTTTCTTAAAGGAAACTCTACATTCCAATAACAGAAGCAATTAGTTCCCACCAAAGGACGTACTGCTCTGCACGCTTTAAAAATGGACAGAGTTACAGCCAGCGAGATGACTCAGTGGATAAAGGCAGTTGCTGCCGAGCCTGACCACCTGAGTCCAGTTCCCAGAACCCGGCGGGAGAAGGAAAGAATCAAACCCCAAACGTTTTCCTCTGGCCTCTCACATGTACACACATATACAAACTGAATAACTGTAAACGAAATGTTAGTGTAGTGAGTTAAACTGATTCTGTGCATTCATTGCGGAATACAGGCCTTCTAGGGCATGGCAGCTTTTCAGCCTCCTCCTTCTTTGACAGAGACTGCGCACATGCTCACTGAGCATTTCTACTCTTTTCAGGGTGGCTATCTAAAGCAGCTAATTTTATCAAGCACCGTTTTCCTGAAGGACCGCACCAATGGAAGAAATTGTATTTTCAAGCCATTGAAATCCTGTCCGGCCCATGTCACTGGGACACTATCATGGTTCCCAGGTCATGAGTCAATGAACATCTGATGTTAATGGGCTAAGAAAGAGCATGTTGGAGTCTTTTTGCGAATACAGCCAAAACCCAAACAGATAAAGTGCCGTGGCCATGAAAACCATTCCTGCTGGCAACAGAACAGCCTTTCATTCAAAGACAAAGTAATTTATTAAGAGCTAAAAAAAAAAAAAAAAAATCAACCAGACCGGTAAGGGCAAGGCCATGAGGGGAGACGGAGTAGCAAGCCGGATCCTTTGCTATAGATTGAGGACTAGCACAACATTCCTATAAATCACACCAGACAAGGCTGAGCTGAGACTCCTGCATGCATGACTTCACTCAGTCATTACGGTAGGCAAGGCACTCCGTGTAGTCCAGAAGACGACAGCCTCCACCCTCAGGAAACCGACATCCAAAGGAAGTCCATGTGGCCCCAAAGGCACGGGCCAGCGCCAATCCTGGAAGTTCCATTATTAAGAACTTTCTGGGAATTAAAATACTCTAAAAGCGTGCAGCTTCCACCGCATACAACATCAACGGCCCTGTTCAAAAAGCAACTGGCTATCCTGCTGAGGAGTGGGAGTCAGGCATCGGTGGAAAACACTTGGTGACATGGCCTCGGTGCTTGGGTGACACAAGGGGAGTGACTTCTTGTCACACCACAGGCAAGGAGAAGTTACAGTCACCTTTAACATTCAAGTGAGAGGATTCTATTTTTGAAGACTAAAACACAATCATATCTATTTTTAAATTACATTCATTTGTTGAGAGAGACAGAGACAGAGAGACAGAGACAAAGAGAGACAGCAAATACTTGTGCCATGATGTACATGTGGAGGTCAGAGGACAACCTGGGCACATCTGTTCTCTCCTTCCACATGTGGGTCGGGTTTGGTAGCAGGTGTCTGTCACCCTCTGAGCCATTTTGCTGGCTGATCACCCCGATTGTGACATGCTGACAGAGCTTTCTGAAACTTCTGCAGATGTTCACAGGCATTTTTTTTCTTTATCTCCTAGAATTTTTCAATTGTCTCATTGTTCTTTGTTCAGCTTTGGCTTTCTCAGACACTGGAGTCACGGCATACGCCATTTTTCTTCTGTGGCAAGAGCCTGACTTTATGTGAAATCAGTTAGTCTGGACATAACGTTTTTACTGGACTACATCAACTGGTTTGATTTCACCGCAATGTTTAGAGCATGGCTGAAGAATAAACATTAACTAACTGAAATGTTTATTGCTCAATATACCAAGATCAATAATGCCTTAATGAGAAACTGATATGACAGTTGTAATCATGTTCCTTCTATGACGAATCAAAGTAGTCTCCACATACTGTAAATATGGAATCTTAACAAAATGATGAAAAGGATTTTTAAGCTTTTAAAAGATAAGTAGCAAAACAAAGAAAGGGCTTTTGCTAGCAAATAAAACATTTCTGTGGCACTCTCAATGACGTCAAAAGTAGCGTTTGTCTTCATGCATTCACTGAGTGTGGTGGGGACTTTGTAAGTCTTCTTGGCCCTGGGGAAGGCTTTCTGGTGGCCTTTCCTTACTGACTGCTCCCATAAGTTCCACATTATCTTCAGACATAATTGACAATGCCTGGTCACTCATTTCACTCACGTATTTGTTCAACATGTGGCCAATTTTCTCTATCTCTTATTGCAGTTCACCTCGGAGCGGCTTTGATTGTAAGCTCCTGGCAACAAAACTGCCTCACAGAAGAAAGCTGAGTGAGAGATGCTCTTCGGTGTGTGCTTCTGGAAGATGCCCGTTATCAATTATCAATAAAACGATTCATTACTTTAAGCTGCTTAATTTTTAATTCAAAGCAATGATTTTTACATGTAGAATGTAGCTAAAGTATAACACTATGAAGTGTGTGAAAGTCCTTAGAAAATGGCATGTCAGTCTAAAAGGCATAAACATCGAGAGCCTTTACAAATTCAAACATCAGGCCCCCTAAAGCAAAGTCCATAAGCAAGAGTCCGGTAACTATGGATGCAAGACTGTTACTGTATTTACAGAGATCCGGTAAAGACAGATGTGCTCTACTGTAGTCGCAGCTGAAAGCAGAACTAATGGAGACCAGGTAGGCACATCAAGATAAGACACCTCTTTAAGACGAGCACCAGTGAAAAGCAGGTCCTCTGCAACAGGACACCAAACACCAGGACAAATATTTCAGAGTTCGCTGTGAGCAACGCACAGGGCCCAGCATTATGAAGCTTAGCGAAGCAAACCCACGTGAAGAATGGTACGTGTGTTGGCTAGGTGGCGTGGCCGGCTTGCTGAGCCTGTGAGTCTTACAGCTGATGTGTCAAATAGGGAGTGTAATCCTGTAAAGTGACTATGAAGAAACACAGAGCAGTAACTGTGGCAACGCACCTGGCACCCGGGGATGGCCAAGATGGCGACAGCCTCGGCTAAAGGGACAGCCTCAGCTAAAAGGACAGCCTCAGCCTTCCAAGAGCGCAGAACTAGGAGGCCGAGCATGCTGTCTGTCTTATTTCTTGTTGACAAGCAACTCAAGGGAGAAAGGGCCTGTGTAGTTCACAGTTGCAGGATACAGTTCACCTTGGCAGAGAAGTCACAGCAGCAGGAGCTGGAAACCGTCTGTCCACAGTCAGAGGAGAACTATAACTGTGTAATTCTACCTCTACAGTCCAAGAGGCCCTCCTAGGAAATGGTGCCATCCACAGTGGGTAGGGCTTCCCACCTCATTGATGTGACCAAGATAACCCCCACAGATAGGTCCCCCAGCCCACCTCTCAGGTGATTCTAACTTCCGTCATGTTGACAGTTAACACTAACCATCCCACCACCCATGTGCTTGCCCACACACAATTAACTGGGCCTTGCCAAGGCTCTCTTTCCTGTTGGTCGTAAATGGTGTGGCTGCTTCCTGCCCAACATAAGATCCTAGGTATGAGTCTGTTAACATCTTCCTAAAAGGTGACTCTCCCGGCTAGGCTCCCTTTGAAGATAAACGGATGGCAGACAGTTACCCCAGTCCTCCCTGGTGTCCAGTGTTCCTCGTTGACACGTATCATCTCATTTAATCCTTTCAAACAGCCCAGTGACGTGGGTACTATAATTAGCGCCACTCTTCAGCTGAGAAGCCACAGCATGACACATGGGGAGTTAAGTGACCATTCCTTACAGGAACGGTCCCATCACAGGACAGTTCTAAACCTATGTCAAATTAGAGGTTTGGAGGTTAAATGGTATAAATTCAGGAGAAAAAGAGAATTATTATGGGACTGAGAACATTCATGAAAAAAGATTAAACCCGAAAAATGAGTAGGGCCTGCCCAGGTAGAGAAGACGATGGTATTACAGGTAGAGTAAAGAACGTGGCCAGGGTTACGGAAGTGAAAGCCACACAGGTCAGCAGGTGACAAGCAGGGCCGAGGAGTCAGGGGAGCACCAGGGGTGAGGAGCGGGCAGGGGTGCGGCCCTGAGGGCTTTGTTTCATTTGTGTTCCACAGCCCTTAGTCCTCTATGCCCCAAAAGATGGCCCAGCAGGACCTGGGCGCTCATCTGCCCAGGGAGGACACAAGGGCAGCCTGAAGGCAAAAGCTTAATCATACTAAGCGACAAGTTCTCAACACAAGATCGCCACAGAAACCAGGCCAGAACTCGGTGGCACTGTCAGGGACTGGAGCTTTATTCCCGTTGGGCCTATCAACACATTTAAATATTGAAAGGACTTACAAAGAATGGGAGTAATTCTTTGTCATGATCGGGGACAGAGAAAATATTAAAACAGCAACCCTACAGTTAAAAACAGAGAACGCACTAATAAAAATCTACAGGACTGCACAGATGGGAATCCAGGCCCCGCTTGGGCTAACAATCGATAATATTTAACTAGTTTTTCCCAAGCGTAAACAGCATCACACCGGCACTCGAGGCATAACGAAGCTTTTATTTTTATCTTTCTGAGTTCTATGTCAGTTCCAATGTTCCACTTTCTAACTCATACAGATAACTTCTCTCTACATACGAATTACTAATAGCTCCCGTCATCATGACCAGTTGACTCTCAGATGTCCTCTACTTACAAATATGTACAATATGGATCAGTTTTAAATCTAAACTTATTGGCTTTCAACATTTCTAAAACTTGGTAGGATTGTTTTCTTCCTTAAAGGGAGGGAGCGGCATAAACCAAGGCCAGAGAAGCAAAGGCCTTCTCTTTTCCTCCTGAGGAGTCTGCCTTCTCTCAGTTTGGGGGAAATGTTTCCTTCACTCCTAATATTTATCTGTGACGTGTCAACATCGTAAGTATCGACAGGTCTCAATGTAACATGAAAGCAGTACTGGCTAGTGCCATGCTGATTGGCCCGAAGCGTGTCCAGGGAATTAGTGACGAACAGAGCTGTGAGAAAAGAAAGAAAAGAAAAGGAAAGAAAGGAGGGGGCATTTCATTTCCAGAGGTTAACTCGGGAGGAAGCACCACCCCGAATGAGGGCAGTACCATCCTATGAGCTGGGCTAAAATGGGGAAGAGGACAGGCAGCTAGCAGGCATACCCTCAATCAACTCCTCCCTCCCTCCACTCTCCACAGTCCCCTCACTCCTTCATTGTGAGCTGCCCTGTCCTACCAGGCCTTCCCTGCCAGGGGAGCACAGTCCTCCTCACAGCCACCAGCACAGTCCTCCCCAGAGCCACCAGCACAGTCCTCCCCACAGCCACCAGCACAGTCCTCCCCAGAGCCACCAGCACAGTCCTCC
>CABHPH010148549.1:0-13856 GCA_902168325.1 Peromyscus nudipes
TCTCTCTCTCTCTCTCTCTCTCTCTCTCTCTCTCTCTCACACACACACACACATACACACATAGAAGGAAATGAAAGGTCATTTCAGTAGGAACAATGATGAAGGACAGAAATACATTTCCCTCCTTTGAATGAGGAATTCTATTTTCATTATGTGCTAGTCTTAGGGAGTTCTTCAAATTGGACTGATCATTAAGATTCTCAGGGGAAAGGAGACATACAATATGTACATAATACACACACACACACACACACACACACACACACACACACACATATATATATATATATATATATATATGTATATATGCCTTCCCAAGTGATCACTGAAATGATGGAAAATAAGTCCAGAAATCCACATTTCAAAAATAGGCTTCTTCATGATTTTGTGAACATTGAATTTCTCCTGAAGCATAGGTAAGCCATGGCCCCCTCTCTCTCCAAGAGTGTGTGTGTGTGTGTGTGTGTGTGTGTGTGTGTGTGCATAGTCGCAACTACCTTAAATAAAAAAGAATATGATCAAAAAAGGGACTCTATACACCAGTGTAACATGCTCTATGGAGTCAGTCTTTACACTCATAGCTTGGATTTTCCAGCTCCATTCCATGCTGATTGATGAAATTTCTGAGTAGTTGAATTTCTGATTTTGTGTCATACTGGTTTCTTTGTAGCTAGATGTTATGATTTGAGTATAAAATATCCCCAAATGGGTTCATGTGCTTTAAATGTAGCTCTGTGTCTGGGGATTGCTGTTTTGGAAGGTTGTGGAATCTTGAACATGGCTAGCAGATTCAGGACCATAGAAACAAGGCTTGAGGGACTGTGGCAATTTCTGCTTACAGCCCAAACTCTCTGCTTCCTGGTCCAAGATATAAGGAACCCCAGCCTCATGCCTCCACAGCCATAGTACAGCCATGCTTTCCTTGACATGGGACTGTGAGCTAAAGTAAGCCCTTTCTCTCCTGCGTTGATTCTGCCATGCATTGTGTCCCAGTGACATGGAAAGGAAGTACTATGCCATGCTATTCTCTAGCCTGGGCTCAGACAGCCTCCTCAGTTTCTGTCTGTGCACTAGATCTTTCCCTATATTCTCTTCAGCCGATTATATGAAGCTTAGAGTTTCATTTAGGAAAAAAAAAAAATAAAAAAGTACCTGGCTGGGAAGGGAAAATATCTGTTGGGAATTTATTGAAGGGTTAGATGCATCAATGTTTATAAAAGCTAATGAGAAAACGAGGGCAAAGGCTAGCTGGCTGGGATGGAAGGATTTTTATTTCAAATTTAATTGTTCTGGGCTCACCAAGTTGATCAATGCTTTTCTGTTTCTTAGTGGCCTTCTAAGAAGTCTTGGAGTTTTGTCATTACTCAAGGGAGAACACTACACTTGGGTCATTAATTGATGTCCTGCCCAATGGTCTTCCATTTCAATTAAGATAATGATCCATTTTTCCTATACATTAGGGTTGAGTATATTCCAGACATGCAGGTAATCAAGATATAGACTGTAGAACAGACTCTTCCAGAAAACTGGAAGGAAGAAATGAAATTGTATTTGATTTGATTGTATTCACTAGGAAAGTTTTGCGAGTAGTTGCCTGTAGGTATCTGTGGGAAGCACAGGAACTGGTGACCTATTGGGGCACCTTTCTCCCTGTGGCAGGTTAGTTTATACATTAAGAGATAGTGAAAAACACATCACCTTATCTACGTTCCCTTTTAAGTTATATGTGGGTGAGGGGTAGTGTTTAGGGGTAAGGTGAGTTACTGTGGGTCTGCCTAGCAGTGTAGGGTGCTGTGATGGTTGTCATCCTTCTGGATCTGGAGCTGGAAATCCTCCACTCGGCACTGATACACCTTTCATTAGAACTTCCCGAACCAACTCCTCACTGGAGATGGATCACATTCCCCAGTCTGAAATAAGGTCTCGGAAGTGCTTCCTCCAACTCCTACCTGTATGCTACCTCTGCTTCCACAAGCTTTCCCAATGGCCCCACTCTAACACTGGCACATTTTAGCAGCTCACTCAAGACCATTCTTGGGTTGTCTTGTGGAATGCTCTGTACAATCTCATCAATATAACCTTTGCAATCTGGAGGCACCAGGACTTCCAAATGAAAGGCAGAGAGGAAGGGTACACTAGCAGAAATAATACTTGCTGTAGGCATGCTCAGTTCAAGATAGAATAGGAAACTGGTATGAGGAGCTAATATTCACTGTAAGTTTATAAGTAAGGTTGATTTTGTTTGCTTAGAGTACAAAACAGCATTTAGCAAAAGGGGGAGGTAAAAGTATACACACACACACACACACACACACACACACATCACTTCCTCCTTCATCACTTCAGCTAAGGTCTATATTAGACCTCGACAACACACACTTAAAAGCTTTCTCCAAATGGCATTTTGAAGCTAATTGCAATGCAAATCTTAACTCTAGGGTTTTTAATAAAACTCTACTCAGACAATATCAGAGCATTTCCAGGCAAGGCTTAGAAATCCATCGGAAATACAGGAATACATCTTATGATGTCTTCATTTTAGCTTAAAAGACTTAGGCTAATGTCTCCTGATCTGCAGCCAGGGTCCGTTCCCAGGATCCAATGGGAATACATGGGCTGAGGAGTGCTTTTGTCCAAGGAGCTGAATTGGCTGACTCTTTATTCTCTTTCTCCCTCCCCCTTCTCCCTTTTTTCTTCTCTGTCTCTCTCTCCTTTATCTCCCCTCTCTGTAGTCTAAGCTGTTTCTGAACTCAGAAGAATCCTCCTTTCTCAGCCTCCCAAGTACTAGTTCAAATTTACTTAATGTATATGCTCATGAGAACAACCCTAATTAAACTCAGTGGATTGTTTAAAAAAAGATGAGGGTAGAAGTGTGACTTGTTGGGAAGAAGGGGTCCAGGAAAAGGGGGAGGGGGTAAACAAGGGTAATCAATGTATGATAAAAATGCATCATGTACTTGGATATGTATATGTCAGAGAATAAAAAGCCATCTTTTATGCTATTACCAAAATATTTCATATCCCATGTAGAAAACGTTGGGGGTAAAAACCCCTAAAATAAAATGTGTCTGTCCTCAAACACTTTATGGAGAAGAGCTGCATGAATACACTGTGAAGGTCTTTGCTCCACATGTGAGCTGAGTTTCAGCATGTCATGATTCTGCCCAGGCCATTGTGTGATGGACTTCGTTCACCTGACAACACAAGGCAAGCACTGTCCATTAGGACCACTAAAAAATGGCCAATATTCTGTTTCAGAAACTTAGATTTTTATTTCCATTGTTTACCATTAGGAAAAAATTGATAAATATGAGTTTTCACTGAATCATATTTATTTTCAAATATGTGAAAAAGTATTCTCATAGTGAACACACAAAAAGTACTTTCTCTTGAGTTTACTAAAAAGCACCAAGGAATTGTAGTGGCTAAAGTCTAAGGTATACTGGAAAGGAGGAAAAGAAAAGAAAATTGCGTCATCCTTAGGCTTTTGGACCTTCACTCAAGACAGGATGAGGAGTCTTGATACCCAACGATCAACCACTATGTGGAACACAAAAGAGTCTTGCTCACAAGGCAAAAGAGAGACTGAAGGATGCTCAGATTTCTTCATATGCCCTCCAAGTGACTTTAAAATCTAAAAAAGCAATTCAAGGCCCCTGTGTGTGAGCTGATGTAACTTGAATCTTAAAAGGTCTTATAATAAAAAGCTCAGAGCCAGATATTGGGGTGAAACCTGAAAGATCAGAGAAGCAGAACAGCCAGCCTTTAGCTTACCTCTATGAAATCCTCAGCCTCAAGAGAGCAAGTTCCTGAGTCCTCATGCCTTATATAACTTTCTGTGTCCTGCCGTATTACTTCCTGGAATTAAAGGCATGTGTCACCACTGCCTAGTTCTGTTTCTCTCATGTGGCCCAGTATGGCCTTGAACTCTCAGAGATCCAGATGGATCTCTGCCCGACACCCCCCGCCCCGCCAGTGCTAGGATTAAACGTGTGTGCTACCACTGCCAGACCTCTATGTCTAATTTAGGTAGCTGACTCTGTCTTCTGATGCCCAGGTAAGATTTATTGGGGTACACAATATATCACCACACTTATATATGTGTACATCTTTGTACACTTGCAGAGTTAGTAGGAAACAATTGTTTTTGAAGGTGAAATTGCATAACAAACCCTATCTCCAAGGATGAAACTGATTTATGATTCTACCACATGAACATGAGCACAGATGCTTATCAAGGTATCATAAATGTAGCAAGGTTTCTGGGAAACTGGTGAATCCCATTTGACCAAAATATGTGTGTCCACAAACATGACCCTTATTATGGTGGGAATTATTAGGGTGCAATATCAGGGAGGAACTAGACCCAGATGACTCTAATCTAGTCTTATCACATGCACACAAAGACGCAGAATCCAAGGGACCTCCATGTAATCCATCTCTGTCAACTGCATTAAGGAAATTACCTGTCAGCAACATCATGGCTGAGATTTTGTGATTAAACACAAATGTGGGAATGCCCACGGGTACAGTGAAATCATTAGGAAAAAAAATCACATGCAAACACTTCTTTCAATTTTCTTTCCTTAGAATTCATTCTAAGGTCATAAATATTTGAAATCTGCAATGAGAGGTATAACATGAAAGTAATCAAGTACCTACTTTGTGGTTACTACCCTGCCAAGGACTTCTCCAAACTACACCATAATGTACCAGGATAGGGTGGATTCAGTGGGATAAAGTGCACAGATGTTCCTCTGTGCATGTTATAACTTCAAATCTGTTATTTCATCTGAAGATCATTTTCCTTATATCCAGAATGGGTCATTGTTATGAATGCATAAGACAAAGAGATGGAAAATATCAAATATCAAACTACCTTTGAGACCCAGTAATCATTATTATGCTTCTCATTAATAATAATTGTAAGCATTAATGTTGATGTGAATGGTATCACACACAAACAGTTAAGGGGTAAATAAAATTGCCTAAGTTTTTATTTATTTTATTTATGGATTTTTTGAGGCAGGGTCTCATGTAGCATAGGCTGACTTTGAAATTGGTACTTGGCTGAGACTGGCTTTAAACTCCTAATCACTTTGCCTCTATCTCCCAAATGCTGGAATTGCAGGTGTGCACCACCAACACTGGTCTTTATGCTGTGTTGAGGCTCAAGCTCAGGGTTTTGTGCATGGTTGGCAAGTACTGTGCCAACTGAGTTACATCTCTAGCCTTGTCAAAGGTTTTGCATTTTAGAAACAATGTACTGCTGACTGAAAAGCATCATATTCTATCTACAGCTACAAGTTACCCAAATTCTATTTTTTTAAAAAAGTTTCCAAAGCATTCTTCTTCAGATTTTGGGGTTCATACATGTTTAAGTATGTGTAAGAGGTTGAGATCTGTACATGTGAATTCTTCTAGATTCTGAGATATTCCATGTTTGGCCTAAGAGAGCTTCGAGCTCATTGTCAAGGCATCTTTAAGGTACGACACTTCAGCCATTTGGAAAAGTTTTAAGCAGGAGATGGGGTGTGTTGGTAACTATGACAGAGGAGGCAAAATCTCACCCATGCTGCAGACATACAGATGTTCAGTCCAGGAGGCACATTGGCAGATACATGACCAACATCATCTGCACTGAATTGCTCAGAAGCCTCTGCATTTCTACTCACTCATCCCCTCTTCAGCATAGGTCTCTCAAAATTCACATAATACCCCCATCTCTTATGTCATCCATGGCATCTCTTTCCTCTGAGACTAAAACTGACTCAAGTATCCTATCATGCATAGAGGAAGACTGATTGGGCCCTTTCCCTCTGCCTCTTCCCCACCTCCTGTTGGTGGAATTCATTCCAGTTTGTACTTTCTCTACTCTTTAAACATACCAAGCCAAGGACATTCCGACTGATGACTCTGGTGCACAGGTTGAGGTGCTCCATTCCTTTTTCTGGGTTTGCGTTCTTCCCCTCCACCTCCTCTCGGACTTCATGCTATTTCTGGCCACCTGGACCAATGCTTGGCACACTCGTTCACCCCTTCTTTCAATGGCATCATAGTTTAGGCAGAAAATGTTATACTCTTTATTGGCTTTCAGTCTCTTTAAAGCAGCTCCCTCCATTAGCATGGCAGATTGAAGAGAACCAAGACCATATCTTAAGTGCTAAAATGGCCTCCAATAACAGGTGCCTAGTGTCTACTAGGTGAATCAAATTCAAAGGTACCTAGTGGGTCTCATTCTTACATTAAACCTAAGGCACAGAGTGCATTGTACCTGAGTAAGGTAGCCCATGAAAGTATCATGTGCTCTGAATCCTGAGATCCAGAGTACATCCTCTTGTTTCAGGAGATCACTAATGCTTGTTTTCAGGAGCTCAAAAGTCAATCTACGTTTGCCTTCCTCTGTCTCTCTCTCTGTCCCCCTCCCTCTCCTCCTACCTCTTCCTCTTCCCTCCTTATTCCCTCCCTCCTTTAGACATACATACACATGAATGCAAGGACAGAACAGTATCTGTGACCACTAAAGTCTGAGATGATTCTGTGGTGTTTTCATTGTTTGGTGACAATAAATAAATCAGAGTTCTCAGTTCTGACTGCATCCATTATGCCTGGTGATCTCAAATCCTGGCATGAAACTTCAAGCAGAGAAATTACCCCCATTTTTATGCCAAATTTGAGATCAGTCCTCATGCTCAGAGCATTGTAAACTCACCAGCACTTGTCACAGTTGCTGACATTTGGAATTGGTCTTCCTTGTTCACAATGGATTCCTTTTCTCCAAAGACCAAGACAGCCTCCCATCAAACTCAGAAACACAGAAGTACCTGGTCTATGGAGCCTCCACTCACTGGACAAAGGACCAGGCTCAGCAAAGACAATTCAGTTCTATCCCTTAGGAGATTCATAACTAAGGCTATCAGCCCTTAACTACACTCATAATTATTCACAAAATCACCATGTCCTGTAAATGTCAAACATTGTTATAAATAAGTTTCTGATCTCAATAAATTTGTGTTCTAGTGGTAAAATAAGCAAAGAAAATAAGATAATTTAGGATCAGGGCATGTGGTTATTTATGGCCAGGGATGAGGTGAAAAGCAATTAAGACAAAGAACTCAGGGATGTGAAGCGCTCTCTGGAGGATTCCCAATGGAGTCTATGCAAAATGAAGTGGTGAGGAGTCTGCTTGTTTAGGGGGTGATCCACAGAGAAGGAGGGCTGCTGACCAGGGTGCTGAAGCTGTTCCTGTTTCCTGCTCCATCCCAGCATTGCTCCTCCCTAACCCTCCTCTCCATTCCTCCACCATACTTCTCCCTACTCCTCCCCAATCCTCCAACTGCCCTACCCCCTCCTCCTGGCACCATTTGGAATCCATGGAATATTTGCAAACCAAATTTTCCCTGTGTGCGTCTGAAGTGGATTTCTACTCTTCACATCAGGAAGAGTTGACATTACTTTTAATCCCTGCATTTCTAGGACAGTAGCTTGCCACCAGATATGCAGTCATTTACTTAACCTGGCTAAACCTGTTTTCTACCAGAAAAAGGCAAAAACAGAGAAGATATCCAGGTGTGACTAAGCCTTTCAGAGTCAACAAATCAGGGGCTCATCTGGCTTCAATGTCAGGAGGTGTAGAAACCTAAGTGAGGAAAGAAAAATACTTTACTTCTGAGTCTGTTGGGGGCCTCAGAATTCCAGTTAAGGTCTCTGCAGAAGGCCATAATTATTTACAAAAAAAACTGGAATAAAATGCCAGGCTGCATAGCTTTTCACAGTGCAGGCTCTGAGAAAAGCTCAAAGTCTCTGTCCCTTAGTGATGATCACCTAGATCAAAGGCATACAAGAATGTGCATCTTCTGAGATAACCAGGAAGCAATGGTATTGACTACAGAGTCCATCACAAACAAGCATGCAAAAGTCTATCCAGTTTATCAGCAAGGGAGATTAGAATTGACCATTGCTGTGCCCTGAACTTTGGCTCTGAGAATTCTGCTGTGTTCTTCCTTCATGTCCAAAGTAGCCATCCACCTCCCTATATTTTGAGGGACCCCCCCACATACACACAACAATGACTTAAGAATTCTTTCCAATTCTGAGAGAGTGAGAGGTGCTCTCCTTAGACTAGAATAATTAAAAAGCATGCAGAAATTCCCAGGGAGCCATCACTGACAAAAGAGGTAAGAGGCCTCCTTTGTCAAGGAGCAGAACATAGACACAGGAGAAAGGGAGTTCGGATAGGCAGAAGGGGACAGCACAGAACTCCTTTCATTGATTTTTTATAATTTCCTCGTTCAGTTAATCCTTTGCTCTTCCTGACTACAACATAGGTAAGTGTGATGGTTAATCTCAACTGTCAGCTTGATAAGATCTAGAGTTCGGACTTTGGACATGCCTCTGGGGAATTATCTTAGTTAAGTTAACTGAGTTGTGAAGACCTACCCACTACTGGTGGGTACCATTCCCTGTTTCAGGGCCCCAACTGTAAAACAGAGAAAGTGAGAAGAGCACACTCACTATTTTATGCTTCCTGGTTGTGGATTTGATATGACTCTTGAACTATGAACCAAAGTAAATACTTATTTTCTCCCCTAAGTTTCTTTTGTCAGAGCATTTAATCATAGTACCAGGAAAAGTAAAACATTAAGCAATACGTTTTCTCTTTAGTAGATGAGAAGACTGTGGCCCAGAGAGGTCCAAAGATGTTGGCAAATGACAGAGAGGACACTGAAGATAGATGCTTGCTAAACTGAAGTCACATTATTTGTTTTTGCATTCTCTGCAAATGTTTTTGCTCAACAACAAAAAGGATGAGTACTTGTGACAGAAACAGTGTGGCACACCAGTCTAAAATATTAATTATCTGTCCCATTACAAGAAATGCTGGCCAATCACCACTCCATGGTGGTGAGCATGGCACACAGCATCCTAAAGTTGGCACGCTTCCTTCTAACCTTGATGCTTAGCATCAACTTTTCCCTGTGGTAATATTTTGTCTAAATATTTTCACCTTGAAGCAAATGTGCTCCCTGCTTTTTGTACCAAAATAACTCACAGTAGAAATGGAGTCGGGGAGAGCAGAAGAGGATAAGTTCCCCAAGTAAATCTCCTGCAATTCTTTTCAGCACCACAGGGAACCATCTCACCTTTTACAGCAGGGGAAGAAAACTGTCGCTGTTGTTAGTGTCCCCTCATCCATCAGCCTGTGAAGCACTGCCCAATAAAATCAAAGCACCCTGTCAGATCAAGAACACTGCACAAACATGACTTTCTGAAAATAAGTCTTCAGAAGGGTGAGCCAGCCCTGCCCCTTTTCTGATACAAAGAGTGTCTTATCTTTAGGAATCGGACTTCCAGAGATACTCTTCCTTCTTGGCTGTGTGGCAGCAGGAACTTGCTTGACCTCTCTGATCTGGATTCCCCTCCAAAAGAAGTGAGAAGAATAGTATAAAAAGAGTACCTTCCTCATACAATTACATAAAAAATTCAAGAGTTGCATGCAATAAAATATATACTCATCTGCATTAAAGGATAGTGGAAGTGTTATGTGAGTTATTAGCATTGTTGATATCATCATTATTAAATATTACCTTAGTGCTGCTGAGTAGAAAATGAAGATCTTATTCTCACTGTATATATTGGGCTGGTGTGGGATAAATTATGGGGTTTTCCCCCAAGCTAAGCATGCCCTGTGCAACACAGAAGCTGTGGTTTTGCTTCATCACAGTTCATACTCAAATGAAGCGTGATGCACCAGTTAGAATCCCTCCTGTGTGGTTGGCCCAGTGCTCAAGAAAAACAAAGGTGAATCACTTGTGGTGTTTCATCATAAATGTCTGACCAAGTGGAGGCAACAGCATCCGGCAGACAGGGTTAATAACAGACACCACTACCCAGACTGCAGCTTACAAAACACTCTCCCAGGTATGGGTGGTCTGTAAATCAGTTCAAGAAGGAGGCAGACAGATCACTGAGGGAGATGGAAGACAGAAGAGGGACTTCTCCAAGAGAATAACATAGGTGCAGGGCAGGAAATATTTGAGATACCCTCTGTGGAGTAGTTTTCTCTGGACATGAAAAACCTTGTGTCACAATCCTTTCCCAAAAGGCTCAGGGAGCATCTGAGAGCTGGGTGGGTAGAAAGAATTTTAAGCACTGGAAATCACAGAATACTTCTGCAGTATAGTGTCTTCTGAACCTGAATGGATTTTGCACACAAACTCATAGAGGCTGTGGTTGCCTGCACAAGATCATCCCAGTTAAAAATTCCAATGTAGACATGGAAGGAACTCGAGGGGCCCCACATCTAGCTGAGGAGCCAGTGGTGATTTGTGAATGCTGGAGGAAAGGTGGTTTTCTTCAGGAGTGTGGCCACTGACAGGGTGACCATGCTCCAGTGGATGGTCCTATGCCCATGTAGGTATGGGCATCACTAATTAGAATATAATTAGCATCACTAATCAGAATCATACAAAAAATAAAAACTTAAGAAGGTGTCAGGAGACTGGTTGGGGGACATAGGAGAGAAAGGGTCCAGGCAGAGCTTGAAGTGGGGAATGGGGGAAGGATAAGATCGAAATACATTATATATATTCATGAAATTTTTAAAGAATAAATAGCTTTTTAAAAACCTCACTGAGTACCCTTCCATATAGACCATAGCACACTGTAATTCTTCAGATGCCCACTTCCAATTGCAGCAAAAAATAAAGCCTTCACAATGCATCAAATAAAACAGTACCAGACCAAAGAAAATGTTGACCCTTACACATTAATTGGTATCAGATTAAGAAACAGTCATAAAAATAAGAATTAATCCTCCAGGGGGTGGGGCAGCTTTATTAGTGAGTTTATCATGGGCTGTATGTACTTCCACGAAAAATTATAATGTGCCACCATTGTTTGCTATAAACAAAGAGGGATGCCTTATTACTTATGATCTTATTAGCCAAGTAAATAAAGCTAACCACATCAGATCTGTGTGGCAAGCAAAGATATGTATTCCTTGGGATATAACTTTGAAAATAGTAAGTATAGCCCATAGTGAGTGTCTCTACCTTCTTGGTCAGTAGGGTTACACTCATCAGTGACATACATGTTGAGGTCATGGGATTGGTCATACTGAGGACTGCCATCATGACTTTTTCTAGAACTATGAGTCAAAATAAACTCTTCCTTCCTTAAGATGCTTCTGTCAGGGGTTTTGTTACAGTAACAAGCAGAGTAACTAATGCATCAACCTGTCAACAGTTTGGACAGGTCAAGTAATTGATGGGATGGAAGCGTTAGAGGCTTACACATATCCTGCTCCTGCTGGACACTGGAAACGGTCAGCCATTTTGTTGTGACTGTTTAGGGTCATGTGATTGAGGCTGGTTAGGGTCATGTGATGAACTCTGCCCAAAGTATGAGTGAGTCTGTCACTGGAGTACTGTTATGAGATCTTCTGTTTTGGTCTTTCTCAATTACACCAAAGAATTAAAACTGTGGGTTCTGGAAACTGCAGTCCTGATGTAATCTTTCTGCATAGGTCCACTGTAAAGTCTCTTTACCCACAGCAGGCTTTCAATGAGCAGAAACCAAACTTGCCTTTTGTTACCACTCAGTGGCTTTGATGTACAGGGAAATGACACACATCCTGTGAAGAGCGATTGGAAGTGGACACACAGCTGGCCTTGAATCTCAGAGCTAACAAACCAGCAAATCAGAAGGGAAGACTGAGGCATGATCTTGAGGTATAGAATGCCCAGTGGACCCTCTAAGCTATCAGCAAAGGAGGAACTGCATATAACAGACTTTGGCAAACCACATGTCCAAGGCTGGAGCCTATAAACTTCTAATAAAGTTTTATTGGCACACAGCCATCCTCATTCATTTATTCATTGTCCATGGCTGTTTTGTACAGGGCGGAAGAAATGCAAGGGAAACCATAGGACCTGTAAAAATCTAAAATATTTACAACCTGGCTCTTTTTAGATAAGATTTGCTGACCTCGGCATGAGGATTCTGTGGAAGTGCCCTGCTTCCCTGAACAATCTAGTTAATAATGCAATTTGCTTGGAGTGCAGCACTCAGAGCAAGCAGCTGGTCCTACAACAGTAGCCACTGTGAAGGGGAAAAAACTACTGAAAATGAGACACTGGGTTGAAACCTTACAAAGCATCTTTGACCTACTTCCCATTCCTCTTATCCTCAGAGCTCGAGGCCCCACGGCTCCTTCCTTGTTTATGCAATTGATACTTTGGTCTTGTCTGTGGGTCTTCTGGCTGGCAGAGAGGATCACAGGTGCAACTCCCTCTCACTGAAACAAAAGTTTTCTTCCTGTTCTCTCTGCTAAAATCTATTCAGGGCCCCGAACTGCAGGCCAGTTAGCAGAATGACAAATTCTCAGTTTTAAAATAGTGGTCATGAGGTTACACCAAACAAGACGTTTTAAATATTTTCATGTGTATGTGTGTATGGTATATATGTGTAAATATTCCTGTGTGTGTTTGCACATGTGCCTGCAGACAAATGTGTGGGAGCATGCATGTCAACCAGAAGTTGATGTCCTCAGTTGCTCTCTACATTATGTGTGTATTTATGGTGTGTGTGTGTGTGTGTGTGTGTGTGTGTGTGTGTATGTATGGGCTTAGGTGTGCCTGTGGAGGCCAGAAGTTGAGAATGAGTTTCTTCCTTGATTACCTTCCACTTTATTTATGAGTCAAGGTCTCTTGCCAGAGTTTGCCAATTCTGCCTTTTCTATATAGTCAACTTTGCCCAGGCAACACCCCTCCCTGCCTTTTGACTTTTGAGATTACTGGTGGCTGCCATACCTGCCTGGATTTTATGTGACTAATAGAGATATGAGCTCTGGTCCTCACATTTGCATGCCAAGCACTTTATCCCTAGAGTCAGCTCCATGAGAGTCTAACCAGCTTGGATGGCTAGCCATATCTGAATGCATGTGCACCCTTGAGTGTTTTTTCCATCTGCTCAATGGGACTTCATTGAGCACTGATAGTTTTTCTACATAAAATTATCTTACATAAATAATGCATTATATAAAGACATACCAACAGAGAAATGTAAACACCAAACCAGCCACAAAAACTTTTACCTACAATGCTCTCCTGCTGGCAAAATATGCAAGGGTAATGGTGGCACAAAACTTGTAGGAATAACCAAGGAACATCTGATTTGACTTAAGGCCAACTCTATGAGATGGAATCCATACCCAACATTGTGAGGGTGACCAAGAGCCAGAGACTAGATAGCTCAGAGTGTAGAGTAAACCAAATATTACTTGTCTTTAAAAAAATGTAGTGATAAAATGACTCCTAATGATATTCTGACCAGAGCCTTATTCGGTCATTATCAAAGAAGCTTCCTCAAGCAGCAGATGGAAACAATACAGTGACCCATACCCAGACATTACACACAAAGAGACAGAACTACCTTGGAACACACAACTCTTTGGATGGAATATTTCCATCAAATCCCTCCCCTTAGATCTCAGGAGACCCCACAGAAGAGGAGGCAGAAAGAGTGTAAGAGCCAGAGGGGATAAAGGATACCAAGAAAACAAGGGCCTCCAAATCTACTGAGCAAAGTTCATATGAACTCACAGAAGCTGAAGCAGCAAGCACAGGGCCTGTACAGGTCTGCATCAGGTCTTCTGCTTATGTATTATGACTCTCAGTTTAGCATTTTTATAGGACTCCTAAGTGTGTGAATGAGTGGGTCTCAGATTCTTGTGCCTTCTCTGGGGTTCTTTTCCTTCTGTTGGGTTATCTTGTCCAACTTTGATGTGATAGTTTTTGTTTTATCTTATTATATTATATTATATTATATTATATTATATTATATTATATTATATT
>CABHPH010148550.1:237-13486 GCA_902168325.1 Peromyscus nudipes
CACACACACACACACACACACACACAGTGTGTAAACAAAATGTAATTTTTAAAATGTACAGTGATGTTCCTTGTCTGCTCTTCTTTTTTCTCTCTGTGGGATCTCAGCTGCTACAGCACAGAGTAGCAGGAATGTAGATTCCTGAGTCCTGGAAAGGTAAGAGCCCTTCCCAACATGCATATGGAATCCACACCATAGGAAATAAACGTTTAAGATTTCATTCATATGAAATCTATTCCATAGGAAATACACTGATAACTTCTAGAGATTTAGGGTCCATTATTACTGCACCCTATTTTTTATGGAACAAATGTTTATTTTGGTCTTAAGTCGTACCACACGGGCACAAAGAACACAATGCTCCTGACTCATGGTGCTGACCATTTAATTGCTGCATAGAGGATCAAACACGGAGTGCTGATTTCAATGGCATTGCCCATTAAGCTAGAACACTGAGTTCTATACCTCTCACTTTACACATCCCCACCTTGTCTATGATAGTATGAATAGGAAACAGTAGCTGGTATTATATAATCAGAACAAGAAGAATGTCCAGGACAATAAACAGCAACCAGTTATAAAGAAAAGCTAAAAATTTCCCTGTGTGTCATTTGGGAAAAAAAATGTTTCTAGTGAGTTAATCTGTGATTTACTAACATTTCTCTGAAGTCTATCTCTATGTTTTTGGTCAGGAACATTTAGAGTTTCTCTGTGCTACATTCAAAAATCTGGAACCTGAATCTGTTTCCACATGTACAACACACAACATTATGTTGAGTGAGTCCCATGTAAATCTATTTGCTATTTTCATTCCCGCACCTGCATGGCCATGAAAAGGTGCAATGGATGTCTCAGTTAGTAGTCTTCTCGGCCAAAAGATCTTGGTGTATGCATCTTCTTTAAATTTTGAGACAAGAATCTTGCTGAATTACACAAGGTGGCACTGAACTCAATATGTAACCCAGGATAGCTTCAAAGTTGTCATCTTCCAGCTTCAACTTCCCAAGTAGCTGGAATTATAGTGGTGTGCCACCATACCCTGAGTCTTCTGCCACCTTCTGTATGTATTTCAGAGCTGGGGACATAGCTTAGTGATGAGACACACTGGTCTAGTACATGCAAGTTCCTGAATTCAATGTGCAGTCCTGAAAATCAACAACAAAAGTGTAGTCCTATAGATGCAAAGGTGCTTTGATCTTTTATGAATGTGTTAACAATATATAATCAAATAAACATTTGTGTTTTAGAGAACATGAACTCCCCAAAATATAGACTGGCATCTGCTGGATCTAGAACTTGGAACCAAAGTGCTGGTGGGCATGCTTGACCTACTTAAAAATGTAGCCACTCCTGGTCATGTCCCCAGCCTCAGGCAATCATTTTTCAGTAAAACAAAGACTATAACTTCATTTCTATTTCCAATACCTCCTGTCACAAGGATAATAAGCATTAAAATAGTGCATCTAAAGCAAAAACTAATTACAAAGGAACACAATGTAGACTAAAACGGAATCTGTATTTTACATGCCTCTTAGGGAGCATGATTACAGATGAGCCATGCACTGAAACCATGGACAGACAGTTCTAGGATATTTTATAGAACAACTATAAAAAACATGCGAGCCATGACTTTATTCAGTATGATTGAAGCTTCAATCATAATTAAACTTACCATACCAAGCTGCATTTACAATCAAGTTAAGCTCATTCCACAGGACGCTAAAATCTGACCTTTTCGTGTTTAAGTAAACCAAGCACATTTTCAAAATGAACCGATACAAAAGCCCTCACAGTTCCAAAACTGAATCTTTTAACTTGTCAGTCAATCTTGGGCAGTATAGCAGAGTCTATTATAACTGTTTCATAGGTTTTTGTTTTGTTTTAGAAAAAATATTTCAGGGTATAGAACAGAAGTGGAGCACTAAATTTGCTATAGCCATATTTCCATGTAGACACAAGAAAAAATATCATAAAGCGATGCAAGCCTCATTCATAAATGCAGGAATACAGCTGCCATGACAGCGTACACAGCAATGAGTTACTTCATCAGACAATATGTGTCATGTGGTTGCACTGCCCACCTGGCCTTTGTTTAATATCTTATCCCCTACAGCCAGGCAAACAAAAGCATGAATGCTGTGTTTTTTAGGTTACTAATATAAAATTAAATATGATTGAAACATAGATAAAGAAAGTCAGAGCCACATTCCATTAAATAGATGGCAGTAGGAACCCAATAAAATGAGAAGCTCAAGTAAAAATTTCTCTCCCTAAATGGTAAAAAGTCATCTGAAACTTTTTATGAAGTTTACAAAAATATGAAAAATAAAATAGCAAAGGAAGTAATGTTTTGCAACGTTTCATCTCTTCATTGTCAACTTTACTAGATCTGACACTTAAGAACCACACCTCTGGACGTGTCTTTAAGGGTATTTCCACAAGTTTAGCAGAGGAGGGAAGGCCCACCCCAATATGAGGGGACTGGGGTTCTGAACAAATGAGAAAGAAGAAGGAAAGCTAGATGAGAAGGAACTTCTTGTTGACTCTGGACACATTGTTACATAGCCACCTGCTCTATGGACTAAGCTTGCCATGCCATGATGGACCACATCTCCCTAAGCCATGAGCTTAGTGGGTTGTTTGGGTGGGAGACTGGAATGCTGGGAGAAATGTGGACAGGGGAGAGTGTCTCATGAAGCCTCAACGGGAAACAAGGATGCTATTCAGAACTAGCTAAAGGCTGCTTGTCCTGTGTTCTGACCGTGCTCTGCAAATCTGAGCAAAACTCGAATCAGAATAAATTAATGGAAGAAATTCCAGGAGAGCATAACCCTGGCTACAGCATGGTGACTGTTTATTTCTCTCTGCCGGCTCTATGGTGGATAACCGATAACTGTACAAATGGAAATTGTACAGTTTGGTGAGCAAAGCAGTGTGAGCAAAGCACAGACAAAGCTGATGTGAAGACAGCAGCTGTAATTATTACAGAGAAAGCATGTGCTTGTCCGTGGAAATTAGGGAAGATGTCTCAGAGGAATGATTCCACCTGTCCAAGGCTCCAACATGCAAAAATGCAAAACTATTTGAGACAAGAGAGTCTGAATTGAGAATGTTGCTGAAGATTTCCTGTTGGGAAATAACTTTCTAGGGGTGCACTTTCCAAAATCCAGGTACCAGAGTATGCAAATGTCTCGGTAAAAAGAGGGCCCACTACATCTCAAGCTGGCAGCAGAACTCGGTAGGATGATCCCCACAGTGATGGTTTTGTAGGCATGCAAAGGTGCCACAGTTACGAAATCCTGAAGGCTTGAGTACATGTTCCAGATAGCCACTGAGGCCAGACAATGTGAGGCAGGGACATAGTCCCTGAAACAAAGCTTTGAGGTGCCATTTTATTAAGCAGTGAAGGTTAAGATTAAGCTGCAAAGAGACTCTAAGATATTGGAGATACTAGACACCATTGGAAAGTTACCAAGGAGAATTGTAGGTATGAAAAGAGCCAGCCCATCAAAAGATTGTCCAAACCTATGAGATCTTGCAGCTACATGTCTGGCATCTGGTGTTCTTAGTGGTATGATTTTGACACTGCCTCTTGTGACCCTTATGTCTCTAGTTCTGCTGCATGTAGCACACATATTTTAAACATTTATGTAAATACCTTTTCTTCTCCTCATGACAATCAATAATTGTTATCTAAATTTTGTGTTAATTTGGTTCCCAATCAAAATACTGCATGCCAACTGAAATTATTAAACAGTCATAATGGCTGCTTTGGAGAGAATTAATGGGTGCTCTGAGTGATGTGTGTGATAATTCTCTCATTCATATTCTGTCTCTGTCTCTCTAGCTCTCTCAAATAAAAACAAGTCTTCAAAATAGATAACGAAAATGTGTATTTTAGGGTTTGTATAATTGTTAAGCCCTCAAGCTCCAAATTAAACATAAATTGGCTCCAACTTCTGAAAATAACTGGGGTTATACAGACAAAATGAAGAAAAAAAGTAGTAATTTTTTTTCATTTTTTTTCATATTGAACATTGAAAGATTACAATTGTATATTTATGGACTATAAAATGAAGCTGTATACCTATAAGGCAGAATGAGTAAATCAAGCTAATTAAAATATCTATAAGGTGTGTTGAATAAAGAATGAAATCAATCTCAACCAGCAAATTCATCAATATCCCTTTGACATAAAGTATAAGCGTTTCTGTGGTACAGCCAAAAGAAAGACAAACTCAGCTCCCTTAATTTCTTAGACGTGTTCCTTAATTTCTAAGTCCACTTAAACTTGTGACTTGTTGATTAACTTGTATGTAGGGTGGGTATGTATATGGCGTGCACTGTGTGTGGGTATGTGTACACACGTGGAGGTCTGTTGACTAAGTCACTCACTGGCCTGGGACCTCCCTGAGCCAGGATAGGTTAGTGATTAGAGGTTTTCAGGATCCACTCTCTCCTCCTCTCACATTGCCACAGACCAGACTCTAATCACAGGTCACTGTGTCTGGCTTATGTGGGTTCTGAGGATTGAACTTGGGTCCCCACACTTGTGACTGACTGATTTACGCCCTAAGCCATCCCTGCAGGCCCAGTTAACTAATTTTAATTCTTGAAACTCGGGGCTCTCTCCAAATCAGAAATCCTTTAAAATTATTCATAAGCAATTTCAGTATCAGTATACCTTCAGAGAGTTAATAACTATTAGATGTTAGAGTAAGAATCATTGTGATTAGTAAAACAGCCAAAACATGATCAAGGCCAGACGCACACTCCTCCAAGAGACAAGGATGCTGAGGAATTAGGTTTCACAGACAAGCATGCAATTTCTACTCAGGAGACAGCGTTGCTCTGCTGTCTTTCTTTCTACTTTCAAGAGCTCAAAACTATGTATTGAACATTTGCTGGATTAAAATAAATTGAGCTTTAGCATCAAGGTTGAGATGTGCTGGCCTTGTCCTCCCTGCAGGACCCCTGTGGGACAAGGCTAGCCCTGTACACCTGAGGCTAGCACCCCCATGAGGTGACAAGTACTGCAGATGCCAGCAGGTGGGAGGGAAGGTTCCAGCTCCTCATCACTGTAAGTAAATTGGTGGTTCAAGTCCTGACTCATCCGTTGTGTGAATCATGATGCCACTGCCTTGTGTGACCCATATCTCTAGTTCTGCTGCATGCAGCATGCACATTTTAAATATTTATGAAAAGGCCGTTTCTTCTCCTCAGGGCAATCAATAATTATTTTTTAAATTTTGTGTTAATTTGGTTTCTAGTAACTCTCATCTTAGTGCAAAGGAACAATGTGTGAGGCTCAAATTTCCTTGTGGACCCAAGGTTGCCTTGCTTAGACTGTGGCCCCAGGAGACCAGTGCTCATTGTCCACAGCACTGTCTGAGAATTAGACACTAGCAAGGGACTGCCCGTGTACACAAAGCATTTTATTGACTCCTAGTGTAGAAATGTAATTTTTTTATCCCTATAGCTCTGACTCTCCTTTACTTCTCTAGAAATAAGAGCTCTAGAAACAAGCTACAAAAGCAGCACTTGTGTGGATTTCTTTTATTCACAAGTGAAACGCAATAGCTCTATATGTCTGCTCAGCTGAGACCAGCACTAAGGCAGCCATCCTGTTTTGCAGGAGGGGTTAAGACACTGAGCCTTTCATATTCCCCAGGTATATCTTATCATTTTTATTGTGAAAGTAGGAGTTATTTGTTTCATGTCTTCCATCACACAGAAAAATTTCTACCAAATATAATAACAGCTCTCCTGGTAGCAATGCCTTAAACAAGTAATATAATAACCAATATTAATCTATTATTTATAATAAATAACATATTTGTTAATAAAAGGTATTATTAGAAAGTCAGTAAATCTCATGTTATTCAAATGATTCCATAAAATTTTTAGTTAAAACAATGATAAATATGTACATATTTTTGTTGATATTTAGCATCTATAAATTTTTGTTTTCTATGATTTCTTATAGACATTTCAAAGACTGAAAATATGGAGTGATGATAACCTACAGGATGAGGTCAAGAGGCGTAGATGGTAGGCACATTTGATTACTATTTAAAGTTATCTAAGATCTTTGAGTTTATACAGGAGCAGAAATTAAGATGCAACCATAGTCAGCTGGTGGCAGGAACAGAAGAGGCCTGTGAGATGCCCTGGGAAAGAAGTTCCCAAAGACAGGGTGAAGGTAAACCCTCCTGATAGCTCTGCCTCTAAAAATAGAGACACTGTGTTCTTCGTTTTACTAGAGAAGTAGAGGAGAGGCAGAGCTGTAGGAATAAAAGAGAGATACATCATATTATCAAATTACATTTCCACACTAGGAGTCAATAAAACGCTTTGTGTACACAGGCAGTCTCCTGCTGGTGTCTAATTCTCTGACAGGGCTGTGAACAATGCACACTGGTCTCCTGTGGGCCACAGTCTAAGCAAGGCAACCCAGAGACTCAAGCTTGCTCATTTTTCCACCCAAGGAAGATCATGGCTGCAAGAGAATAGACAATCACAATATTGATGATTTGTTTTTTCACAGAGCACGTATTTGGGGGAGTCCATGTGAGTGCTGCAACCCACCAGTGAACAAGAGACAAAAATCCAAGGTGTACTCAAAATCGATGGGACCAGTGGGTAGAAGAAGGAAGGAGACTTCCTTGCATTGGCTCGCTCTTATGTAAAACTCCCATCAAGACGTCTTGGGCTGCCAAACTGACATCACCAAGTACAGAATTAGAAGAGACGTGCACAGTTATCTCAGTGAACATGTGTGGACTGGTTCCAGCAAGACTCTGAAGAATGTTTCTGGCCAAGTGCAAAAAGCCTGTCCTGATGAGAAGAGAGAAGTAACCTACCACAGCAGCCACACACTCAGTAAGTCAAATAAGGTAGGTGTGGGGGAGGGGGAAGAAAGGCGGAGAAACTGGATGGGCAGTGGAGAATCTCAAGGGAACAGTTTTAGGGTGCCAGATAATAAAGGCTTTATAATGAGTGTTTAGGGCTCTATCCCATGAGTTTCAAAGACATTGAAAGATTTATGGCGCCGGGCGGTGGTGGCGCACGCCTTTAATCCCAGCACTCGGGAGGCAGAGGCAGGTGGATCTCTGTGAGTTCGAGGCCAGCCTGGGCTACCAAGTGAGTTCCAGGAAAGGCGCAAAGCTACACAGAGAAACCCTGTCTCGAAAAAAAAAAAAAGAAAGAAAGAAAGATTTGTGGCATGCTTTGTTTTGTTTCTGGTAATATAACTCAAAGGCCACTCTCACAAGTGTTTTGAGGATAAACCATTTAGGACCTGCCAAAGGCAGATGCTCTTATAATAATTCAGACAAGAGAGAGGGTGGCTTTGGGTCCAAGTGGTAGCAGAGAGATGGTAAGAGAGAGTGACAATTCAGGAACATGTGGAGTTCAATCCAGCAGAGTGTGCCAACAGGTTGGATGTGGGGGATGGCTCATGATGACTCCATAGTTCTGTTCTAACTGGATCGACAGAGTCAGAACTTTCTGAATTGTTACAAAGACAATGGGGACAGGGATAATGTAAGAAAGATTGGGTGTTTTGTTGTCTCTGAGGAAAGTTGCTTATATAGCTGAGGCTGACCTTGAACTCATGATCCCCCTGCCTCAGCCTCCCTAGTGCTGGAGGTTACAGGTGTGCACCACCACACTACCTAGGGTTGGATTTAAATCGGTAGAGTTTGGTATGCTTTCTTGACATCTAATTGGAGATGCAGAATCGAGCAGTTGTGTGCAGGAATCTGGTTATAAGGGGAGGTCTGGCTTAGAAACACAACTGTGTGAGTTTGCAAGGTCACCCTCACATTGAGAACTCAAGGATGTGAGCACCTGGAGAGAGGAAAAACTCAGGGACATTCTAGCAGTGTTTTCAACACTTTGCAAGTACAAGTTCACTGAATTCCTATAACAACTCCCAGAAATGGATGTCATTTATTTCCTCCTTTTACAAATCATCAAACTGAGGCACAGAAATGCTGAGGAACTCAGTCACACTGGCAAGCAAGTGACTACTAAGTCTACCGATTTAAATCCAACCCTAGGTAGTGTGGTGGTGCACACCTGTAACCTCCAGCACTAGGGAGGCTGAGGCAGGGGGATCATGAGTTCAAGGTCAGCCTCAGCTATATAAGTGGTACCTTGGCATTTCCAACTATGCTCTCTGCATCCAGAGCTCTTGCTAGAGATGAGATCCCATCTACAGGCTTGAGCCTCAAGCCCATGACAGTTGGACATAAACAAGGTGAGGACAAACAGAATGTGGGTCAAACCTAGAACGTGGGTCAAAACCTTACTTTGCCCAAGGCATCCTACTCATGTTCAGAGAGAGTGAGTGCCATTGAAACTAAGTAAAACCAAAACATTGTTCCCTTTGCAGTGAAGAGAATCGTATAAAATAATAGAGGAGGCGGAGTTTCAGTGGGTGCATGCCACTCCGTTCACAGCTCAGCTCAGTGAGAAGCGGCAAGCAGCACACAGAGACACAAAGCTTCTGCTTTGCCTGGGAATATGGTTAGTGTACATCTCCCCTCCAGACCTCGAGCAATCCTCAAGAGTAAAGGGGAGGATGACAAGGAAACCCAGACGGCTGCTTTAGGCTAGGACAGGTCTATGCACCCCACCAGCGTGTACAGGGGCCCACGTACTGTTTCATGTTTGTTTGTTTGTTTGGTTGTTTGGTTGGTTGGTTGGTTGTTTGGTTGGTTGGTTGGTTGGTTGGTTGGTTGGTTGGTTGGTTGGTTGGTTTTTTGAGACAGGGTTTCTCTGTGTAGCTTTGGAGCCTGTCCTGGAGCTCACTCTGTAGCCCAGGCTGGCCTCGAACTCACAGAGATCCGCCTGCCTCTGCCTCCCGAGTGCTGGGATTAAAGGCGTGCGCCGCCGCCGCCGCCGCCGCCGCCGCCGCCGCCGCCGCCACCACCACCGGGCTAAATACAGTTTTCTTAGTGACAGTGTTTGTATGAATACAAGGGCTCAGATTTACTGCTTTTCACAAACACCAACCATGTGGCTCCCTTTGTGTTCTCCTTTATGGGCCACTGACAACATAGCTGTTGTTGCTGCGCTGTTCTGTTTTCTAACTACTGTAAAAACAAACTGTATGTCACTTGTGGGTGACAACAGGTAGTCATTAGAGATGCTGCATTTGGGACTCCGCAGCCCTTCGAAAAATGAAGAGCAAGGCATGTTCCCGGTGCTTTGATTATCAATGCCACAGTCCAAGGATTTGGACAGAAATACTGAAAAGTTTAAATAAAGCTGAAATCTGACTAGAAATCACTTTACAGATTGACTAGTGATAAACCCATTCAGAAAGTGTCTTCATCTCTAAGCTTACCTAAGTAAACTAGAAAAGGGGGTGGGGGATCTAAGTATTTGCTGTGCTTTCCAGGCACTTTTAGTGTTACATAAAGAATAGCCTTGGTGTGGTACATACGAAAACGGAACAGCAAAAGTGAAATACAAGGGCGTGTACTGTACCTTGTTTTACCTGTGAGGAACACACACCTGGCAAAAGGCGATTTTCACATCCAAGGTTGGTTCACTGCAGTAGTACAAGAAATGGAGGCTCATAAATACCTACAGGAAACAAAATTGGGTGATGTTTCCAAGTCACTAACTTTAGTTATTTAATGGTATAGATTTTATAGTCATCTGAGTTATAGACAAGAGATCATAAATAGCGCATATGAACCACAGTTCTCACCCATATCTATACTGAGTACCTTTCACAACTTATAAATATTACATAAGGCAAAATGGTAAAATATTTCATGTTCTATAATGATCAATGTCATCATGATCATATATATTAGATATAATAATTGAATATTCCTAATAAGTTAAGGCTAAATACAAAATTTATGTAACACTTTCAATGCTGGGCATCTAACTGAAAATATATCAAACATATGCTCAAGAGGATGTGTATGGAAGCTTATTGTGTAGATGTTTGTTATGGTTCAGAATGGCATGCTCACCATAGATTCCTATGCTGGAGACTTGATCTCTACTACAGCAGTGTTCAGGTAACTGGACCATGATGGTACAAACCTAACAAATTAGTAAGTCCTCTGGTGGAACCACAGCTGAGTGGTCTGCTGAGGGTGTGGAAACTCAAGGTGGTGGGGCTAGTGTGAGGACAGACGGCACTGGGGTGTGCTTCTCAAGGCTCTGTCTTGTTCCCTGTCCTTCACTCGCTCACTTTTCCTGCCTCCCTGTCCACCACATGCTCCCTGCCCTGATGTTCTTCCTCATGGACTAACACCTCTCAAATGGTGAGCCAAAATACATATCTCCTTTGAACTGTTATTCGTGGGTATGTAATCTCAGTGATGGGAAACTGACGGAATACTAGGAAGCAAACTAAAATATGTAACATAACTACAAAAGATGTAGAATCATTAGATTCTAATGTAATGTATAAATACAGATAAAATCTTCCAACGTGCTTTGGGGGGAAGCAAGTTTGAAGTTCCCTTATTAAAGATTTAAGATATACAAAAATAATAGCACTCATTATTTTAAGTACATATAACTATAGAACAAAGAAAAGTGGGCACTCTATTAATATCTGTTTGATCTCAGTGGAAATTAAAAAGATTTAATTACACCATTTTCTGTGGATTTGAAATATTTAACAATTCTGCAAGGTTGCAAGAGGAGGAGAATGTTAAGGCAATGCCAAATGAAGGCCTGAATTCCTTGGTAATGATACAGCATCAGAAGAACCCTGCAGCTTCACCCATTTAATTAAACATATTTTTGAACATCATCGCATGCAAGGTAACATTCTGTGAGATCAAAGGGTTTAAAACCAAGCATGAATGTAAGACTTCTGTTTCTGGCATATGATTGATTAGGTATCCTAAAAACCACTCTGAAATCAAAACTCCTAAAAATGATGAGAGACATAAAAGACTTTAAGATGCACAGCTAAGCTTTTCAAAGGGGACAAGAAAGTTTCTGAGACGCAGAGAACAGTGTAGAGGGGCCACACAGAGACACCCAGGAGCCAGAGCTGCTGCTTGGCCCTCACTACCTGCCATTCCTGGTAACTAGATTTTCAGGTTTTAAAGAGAATACTCAGAGTACAGTGAACACACATCTGTCCACCTGGGTGGGAAGTGACATTGAAGATAACTGAAAAGGCCTTGTGAGAGGAAATTTTAAACCAACTTCATGAGGAAGCAGAATAAACCAGAGTGAGGTCAGATTTGATAGAATCATGTTTAGTCTTGGACTTTGATATACATTTTATCTTTCAAATAAGGAAGAATAAAAGGATTTTTTTTAAAAAAAAAAGTAGACCATCCATGAATAGAGAAAAGTCTGAGTATTTGTTTGGATGTGGGAGAGAGACATATTCTAGTAGATATGAAAGTATAAGATTATTAGAGAAGTTGGGTATCAATTAACAGAATAAGGAGCATAGAAAGAGATAGATCCATACATGGAGACCAGACTATATTAAGGTCTATGTTTTAGATATCTGGGGAAATGAGAAACTCTGTGTTGAGTCATGAATGTGACAACTGGTCATTCATGTGGGAAGAAAGTCAACCCCTATTGGAAGACAGTTCTGTATGGGACTCTTGCATTTGTGTGTGTTTTGCAAACAGAATCCCTGGCTGCTTTTATTCCAGTCTCAAGGAAGGTTATACAGCAGACATGCTTGGAAGATATATACAGCACCTCCCTCTTAGATCAAAGAGGAGATCCAATCATTCTATAGTATAATAAAAACTAGAGAAAGCCTTGGACATGAGTTAGACATGATTCCTATCTGTTATAAAGGACTTGAGGCTCCTAAGATTAATGTTCCTCTGCAATATGCAGCCTGAAGTGTGTGTGATAATTCTCCAACCTGCCTTGCATCACTCTGTGGGAACTGAGGCCAAGAAGCTGTTCTGAATGTTGACACTCTAGCTTCTGGCTGAAGGTACTGCTGTAAGTAGGAAAGACCTGTATCGGATTGGAGAACCTTGTGTCATCTGCCATTACCCATGAAATGATGGAAAGCCAGCTTAGAAGCTTGCACGTGGGGTTATACCTCAGATTCTTTAGAAGTCTTAGGAACTCATGTTGTATAGAAGAAAAAATCCAGATAAGGTTAAAAACCTCAGAAATGGTTAAATTTTAATTATTACAAGTTGCAAATATTACAGAAGAAAATACTATTGAATGTCAGAGACATATAAATACTATGCAGATACACTAAAGTATAAAGGAAATTATTACTAAATAGTATTAAATTTAGTAAGTTTATTTATGAAAAGATCTAGTGAATTTTTTAAAAGTAGACCACAAATCTGGGATGGTATTTAAAACACACAGCCAATGGAAAGGTTAGTTAGAATTTATATAGAACTTTAAAAAAAATAATCAAGACAAACTCAGAGAATCCAGCAGAAAAAAAAATGGACTAAACAAATTAAAAATACTTCGTAGAAAAAATGCCCATAAACACATGATGTATAATATAAAACCACCGTGAAATCGTATCTGATACTGATCAAATGACCTGAAGCTGAGAAGAGATTCTCCAGTATTCACAAGGAGAGCTAAGAAGAAGCCAGTATTTATGTACTTGGGGAGCTATGCAGTCGGAAATGAATTCAGGAGAAATAGAATTACTTCCTAAAGTTGTGCACAATGTACAATCCAACAAATCCCTATGTACGCTAATTGTACTTATCACAACCCCAGGATCTAACACTGCTCTTTGTATTTGTCTGATGTCAAGTACATGTTTATTGAATAAAAACGGATCCAAATGAAAAACAAACAAAAAACTCTTTCCTTCTCTGGCACAAATCTAAGAATTTCCATTGTCTCTTCAAATGGAGGGCTGTAGATGTTCAGTCAAGTTTGTGGTAATGGTCCGGTAAAGGAGTTTAGAGCGATCTGAAGGATTCTCGTGGGGATGGCTTCAGAAATGATCTCCAGCAGGACAGGTTGGTTCCGTGCTGCCTGAGAGGGCATGTGGAAAATGACCTTCAGCAGGCCACCTGAAGGAAACGACTAATGTGTTTAAATCTTTAATGACTGAGTGTTCTGTATGGAAAGCAAGCTTGCTGACCTTCCCTGTTGTATCGCAATGACTCCAAGTGTCACACCGCGGCTGGATAAGTCACTGAAGGGCCTGATTATTCCAGGAGAAGAACATTTAGTGTGATAATATCAGTGAGCTACAAAAAAAAAAAAAAAAAAAAAAAAAAAAAAAAAAAAA